>JAUIMM010000009.1:0-65000 GCA_031769625.1 Taudactylus pleione | reverse complement strand
TAAGCGCTTAAGTTCTTGAAGATGTTCTTCAAATACTTCATCCAAATGAACTTGGTCCACGGAATTGGTTCTTAGACAAGTTAATTGGAAATAATAATAGTGTTCCTTAGGGTTATCTGTAAGTTAATCCTCACACCAGAAGAAAATTCACCCAAGAAGTAGGCCAAAAATTAGACAAAATTTGACAATGTTTTCATTAAAATTTTGTAACATTAGGTGCTGCGTTCAGGCCTCAATAGGAAGATGTCACCAGCCTCTGTCACACCCTAATGTGAGGTTTCGACAGTGGGAACAAAATTGTAATGGCCAAAAGAACCGCTCACCCTACTTGTTTCGTCCTATGACAGGACTTCATCAGGGGTTAATCTTAATAAACAAAACAATGGGCGTAATTAAATGATGAAAACTTAATTTCAGAAACAACATAAAATAGAAAAACTATATTTATAGTAGCTTGTAAACAATTAAAGGTACATGTTTCAAGGGACTAATGCAGATACATACCACAAAGTTACAAATAACCTTTAAATTTCTCATAGGTGAATAGCTTACAAAATAATTAGCCTAAAAAATATATACATAGATGTAAACACAAAGATTTTACACTAACAAATGTAAAAAAACACAGACGATAATTTATCTTACATAGTTTAAAATACTAAAAGTATGCAATTGGGCAGTATAATCCAACAATTATTTTCCTCTAGTGATACAAAATGTACTTTAGGTGAACTGGATCAGTTATAATAGACATATAAATTTGCCACCTAAGGATAGAGTATTTGTGGTGCAATAAACTCTCATCAAATAGTAATTGTCAGGTACCTGATAAAGCTACAAATTTTGTTACATTTTTTCAAAGTAATCAGAAAGTAATGCAGTTTTTCAAAGTAAATTTAAAGCATACACTGCTTTTAAATTTACTTTGAAAAACTGCATTACTTTAATACATGCAACATTTCAATGGATTAACTACAGCCTGCATCAGCAATCCAATAGTACTTGCTTCATGATATGGAGTACTGCATCCAAATATCTTTCAGTGGAATGCCATCTCAAATTGATCCTCTTAAGGCCCCCATACATCAGCAATCTGAAAACCACAATTGAACAATTTGAAGATTTATTGCCCGATTTTAGGATTTCCCAATCGAGCAATCTGCGCCCATACATTACAGATCTTTTTCAGTGATTTGCAAATCGATTGCAGCAAACACAGATATGGCAATCTTGAAAGGCCCATCATTTTGCTAGAAACGGTCTGCAAATCTGCTGATCATGGCCATACACTAGCAATCTACAGCCACAATCGATCTGTGAAATCGATTGAATGTTGGACAATCTGATTTAACAATTCCAGTCACTTTTTGGTTGCAATCTGCGATCTGTGAAGCCCATACATTGCAGATTTTTATACACAATCGATTGCAAATTGCACGATTGCTGCAATCCTATACACAATCGATTGCAAATTGCACGATTGCTGCAATCCATCTCTGATGTATGGGGGCCTTTACCAATGAGGGGATAACCTCACTTCTGCTCATTAAGGCCCCCATACATCAGAGATGGATTGCAGCAATCGTGCAATTTGCAATCGATTGTGTATAAAATTCTGCAATGTATGGGCTTCACAGATCGCAGATTGCAACCAAAAAGTGACTGGAATTGTTAAATCAGATTGTCCAACATGTTGGATTTCACAGATCGATTGTGGCTGTAGATTGCTAGTGTATGGACATGATCAGCAGATTTGCAGACCGTTTCTAGCAAAATGATGGGCCTTTCAAGATTACCATATCTGTGTTTGCTGCAATCGATTGCAAATCACTGAAAAAGATCTGTAATGTATGGGCGCAGATTGCTCGATTGGGAAATCCTAAGATCAGGCAATAAATCTTCAAATTGTTCAATTGTGGTTTTCAGATTGCTGATGTATGGGGGGCCTTTAGAAACCCAGGGAAGTTGATACCCTAGGTGAAGTTAATAACCTCTTAATTAGTGGTGTTAACCATTTGTCAATAGAATAGCTGGCCATGTATTGATCTAATAAACAAAACCTTATTAAGCCTTTAAACTTTACAAAAGCTACGTTTAGCCACTTAATTTCTATAGATACCGGTAATTCCGGGAACAGATTCACCTAGCCAGAATGCACTTCACAGCGGCAGACCAACAGGAACAAAAGGCCTTGCTTTTTGCCTGCATTCCACCACCATTGGTTTCCGCTCCAGGCACCATTTTGACGGTGCCCGGTGTGAGATGCCATCTTGTTGGGGATAGAGAATAAATAATTGCCCGGCTTTAGTGGGAAAGAGCGCCTATGAAACAACGCTCTACTTGGATTTTTCGTACTTCACTGCAGCGGAACAAAAAGAGAAGGAGACTTTGCTCCCTGCTTCTGTTTCACTGCCACTAGTTTTATTCTACGCGCCATTTTAGCAGAGCCCACTGTGCGCCACCATCTAGTTGGTGATAAAAATTAAAAAAGTATTGGCTGCAATGGAAATGAGTGCTAACATAATAGCATACTACCCATGGTATCTTACTAGATTTAAACTGTACAGGCCTACCATAGGTGTCAAAAATATATATTCTATACACCCTACGGTCAATGCACCCTATGTTGGTTGCCAAATTGTGACAGCTTAATTTAAGTGATGCTAACCAGCTTTCTCAAACCCAAACTAACACCCCAATGAGTGTACCAATATTTCTGATAAAATAATGTCTGAGCATTAATTGTAAAGTAGTGTTAAACGTGAGAATTATAATGTTAAAAATGTACATGTAATATTGAATTTAGCCCAATGCATTATTAATAATTAACATATCTCATAAATTAATATATCCCACTTTGATGATAAATGGATTTAATCAACCATTAAATTAACTAAACATAATCGCGTTAACCAAGGACCATTTGTAAACCAAATGTTGTTTTGAACCTGGATTCCAAATGTGGCCACTAGTTTTACATATCATAGTACAAAGTATATCGCAGATTTCTATATACTGTACAATTCAACAGATTTCTATATATGGGCGGTATTCAATTGTTTACGAGGCCCGGATCTCACGGCCTAAGGTGACGGAAGATCACGGGACGCTATTCAATTGTTGCTGATTTTCGCGCTGATCACGGTCTTAGTGGTAGGGTTTAGCCGTGCAAAACTGCTACAGCCGACCAAAGTGCTGGGCACGATTGCAAGAAGTGCTGTTTGGGCACCAAAACAGGTAACTTTTCGCCAATTTCAGCTCCCACCCCCTGGGGCTGAGAGCTTAAATGGTGCACCGGGAGCTGATCGCGCCCAAAAGGAGCAACAATTGAATAGCCCCTGTCGGGCGCGTAAGGGGGTGAAACAATTGAATACCGCCCATTGAGTCAAACAACAAAGACAAACTGTAGCTCAAAGAAAAGATACTATATCTAATTCCTAATTATGTCCCCCTGGGGAAAGTGAATTCAATGTGTAGATCCAATACGACTTTCTTCTAGATAGCTGTAGTTCCCTACTACCCCTCTAGGATCCTACCTAATATGTTTTAATACTGTGAACGTTGGATATTTAAGATCAGAGTTATGTTCTTCTGGGAAGGCTATGGATAGCGATCCGTTTTTTTATATTACAAAGCTCTTTCTGTATCCGGATCTTTAAGCATCATTTGGTCTTTCCTTCATAAATATTTACCACAGTTACACATTATTCTGTAGACTAGAAACTCTGTATTACAGGTGATAACATCTCTAATTTTATATTTTTTTTCCATCATCTCCCATATCAATGTACTTGCAGCACGCACTTAATGCAATTTATCTCTTTTTAAAAACACAAAAACAGGAATCATCTCTATTTGTGTTTTATACAGTTATTAGCGGGTCTTAATTTGCTGGGTAAAAGTATACTTTTCATAGTTCTGCTTTTTTTAAAAACATGCATTTTTTGTGGAAGACTGGGACCTGAAGATGATTATACAATATTTTTAATTCTGTACCTTAAACAAAGATTGTGTACTTTAAACCATCAGAAAGCAAAGGTTTCACTTTCTCAGTCATGCTAAAAAAAAAATTCCGTATTTCGGAATATTCTGTATGTCGGAATATTTGGATATGGGAGTTTCAACCTGTATAAGCATCAATATCTTTAAAATTAGTACTTGTTTAAATCAGATTTAGGTTCACCCTCTGGAAAAATTACAAATAATCAATATAGTTGGTATGTTGTTTAAATGTAAGGTTTAGAGCATTTATATTAATATAAGAAATTAAGTATTCAATACTCTATCATCCAACAAATGGAAATTAAATTGTGAATATAGCAATGATATCATCTAATATTTATCTTATCAAATGGTGAATTATAAATGAATTGTCGTTCCCAGTCACCCATAAAAATATTTGCGTATGATAGGGCAAATGTAGTCCCCATGGCTGTGCCCTGTTTCTGGATGGAAAAATCCTCAAATTCAAAAAAATTGTGTTCTAAAATAAATTGTATACTTTTAAGAATAAACTTTTTCTGCATGTGATACTTTTGAATTATTAGATAATACCTTGTCAATTGCTTCTAGGCCTTTAGAATAGGAGATGCATGGAGTAAAGGGCCTTAACAGCTAAGGTTAGCTAAGGTTTTTTTTTTTAATCTCTTTATTTTAAAAAGTGAGACGAATTATACATTGTCAATGTACAGAAAACAGAAACCAACCAACAATTGTTGTATTTAGTGACGTAAAAGCTTGGATATAATAAGATTCAGCAACTCCACTTTGCTTTGTAAGGTTTTTAGTAGCATAATATAAAATGAATAACCGTGTTGAGATTTGGGGATGTCCATGCCCATTCTTTAATGAGATGTAAAAGACTAGTTGAATCCTTTAGGTATCATTTAAGACTCTTTACATAAGGTTGAAGTTTAAGATCTATATAATGTGAGGAATTTGCGTGAGGGAATCAACCTCAGAAATAAAGGGATGCCCTGGGGACTTATTTTTTTGTCTTTGTGCCCTGTGGTCATGTGATAAAAAATGGGAGTTCTTGGATTTTTAAAAAACAAGTATTCAAATTCCTCTTTGCAGAGTAAAGCCTCTGTTTTGGCTTCTTTGAGTAATTCAAATGTCTCCTGATATGAAAAACTTCCAGAGAACCCTACGGTTTCCTAAGTAAATGGATTATTAATGATTTTATAGGCTTCATTTAGATAAGCACTCCTATCTTGGATTACAACTACCACACCATTATTGGCAGTGTGGATGACTATCATCCACTTTAAATTGCTCAACTGTCTGTTTTTCTCTTGGATTAAGATTACTTTTATATATATTTTTACATATTTTAATCTTAAAATCTTCCTTTACCAAAGCATACAAAAATGTCTGTGTGGCTACTCCTTAATCCTACAGCATAATACCTGGAGGTTAAAGGTACGGGTTTGGGGTTTTGATTGCAAGTTTGGGGACTGGGGGCCTGATTCAGCAAAGAACGCACGGATGCAGACGCACGCAATCGGTTGATGATTTTGCTCTGCGCATGCGTACCCATCGCAGTGTGCGAACCAGCCATTGCGATGGAGTATGCATACCAAGGGAGTCCACAGCCCTAGGGACAAGTGATTGACAGGGAGTGCTGTTTGTGGGTGGTGGTGGTGGGGGAGTGGTCGGGCAAACGCAGGCGTGCCTGTGCATTTGGACAGTGTTTCAGGGGCGTGCATAATTAAGCCCTTGCAGTGGCGGATGCAGCCTGAGGTCTAGTTGCACACAGGAAAGTCTCGCTAGGTCTGCGGGAGGGTCAGGTCAACCACTATTGTGCGTATGGGTCCAATGGTTCTAGATGCTACCACTGTCTTGCCAGGTATAGACGCAAGTAAAGGGAAGTGGGTGGTATTATGTAGTGCTGGACGTCTGCTTATTCTGCTGTGATTGCCGTGCTATGCATTCATTACCATATTCTCGCAGTGGCCGGATGCATGCGTCTGCATACCTGCATTCCTTGCTGAATCAGGGCCTTTAAAAAAATGTCTTTGTATAGCAAGATTCCTTTCATAGTGTTCACTCTAGTTGCGGCAGGCAGAGCACCGGACCTACATCAAGGGCACTTCTGGAAAGGGGGCGTGGTCAATGAAAAGGGGGCATGTCTTTATGACGCGTCCCCTTTCCGTTACTCTTGGGGGCGTGCCCGGCACTTACAGACATGCCGGGCAGCCCCCAAGTGCTGCGGTCACTGTGAATGCGCCCGGCATCCATTCACCAGCGGTGACCACTGCTCTGCCGTTTTCCCCACCCACGGGACACTGCGGCCTGCGGTTGGAGGACAGAACCCGCAGGCTGTTTCAACGGGGCGCTGCGCTGGAGGGCAGGGTGCTTTCTGCCCTTCAGAAATAGGGAAGGGCGCAACGCCCTGCTGAAACAGCCTAGCGGGAACGCTATTTCATATTTGTTAAGGTCAATAAAAAGGTTGAATTTATCGGTATAGTGATTGGGTGCAAATTTAAGGCCCTTTTCTAGTAGCGTAGTCTGTGGGCAGGAAAGTTTCTTTTGGGAAATATTGATATCATCTGTCTGGTGGTTTCTTGGGACTTGATCTGTGATATTTTTTGGAAGAATTTCACCCTGCCTCTCTTTCCTCTCTTCCAGTGTGAAAAACTTTTTATCCCTTGGGGCAAATATTTTCTTGAAAAAGGTTCCTCCCTCCTTTGCATGACTTCCCTTTTCACACCTAAAAAAATGGGGGTGGGATGTGGTGGAAGATGGGGATCTTTCTATAAAGATGAAAATCTATCCCTTGGTTTTTGATAACGATGGGGTTAGTTAGAGAACCTTCTTCTCGGTCTATAATTGATTTGTATCCTTTCTGAATTTGGCCGATAATTGGAGGCCCTTTGGGGGGTAGTTAACCCAATTTCTAGTCTTAGTATCATAACGTGATGGGCGATTACTTAGACCGTCACATGAATTTTTAGTGGTCCAATTATTTACTTTATTATTGACCTATTCATTCTTATCCATATTTTTTTTTTCTAGCTACAGTTTCGCCTTCCAAACTATCTAATTTAAATTGAAGATCATTTAAATCTCTTATAAATTATTCACTTTTCTCAAATGTAACAACTAATGCTTCTAATTTACTCATATCCTCTTTCAATCTAACCAATTATTTTTTCCTTTCTGTCACAAATAGGCATATTCATTTGGTTAAACATTCATCAAGAATGTGATTTCAGCTAGTTAGAATTAAATGATAGAAACGTGTCAGAACACACAGTGCATTGCATTTAGGGCTGTGTAACTGCAGACCGGTCATAGTGCCTATGCTGATCCCTTTCCTTCATAAAAAATGCCTACAATAAGCATGTGAGCGTCAGAACTGAACCATGGAGCAATGGAAGAAGGTGACCTTGTCTGATGAATTTTGTTTTCCGTTACATCATGTGGGAAAAAGTGGGAGGTACATATAGAAACCGTTGTAATTCCTACACCGTTCACCTGATTTGGATGTAATTACCCACAAATTAAATCTGAAAATCTGCAGTTAAAGCACATCTTGTTTGTTTCATTTCAAGGCCATTGTGGTGGTGAATAGAGGCCAAAATATGAAAATTCTGTCAATGTCCCAATATTTATGCACCTGACTGTATGTTACATTAGATCATGGAAGACTTAGAGAGATCTATTTGATATAAAAATGGAGAGTGATTGCAAGAAACTTGACATTTTCTAGGCAATTGTGCTTAAGTATGGTTTGTCTGTGGCCTCAGTCTCCCATGTATAGAAATGTATTATACCTGTCTACTCCGAAGCATTGACGTAATGTGAAAAGGGTCTAAGGGCCTGATTCATTATGGTTTGCAACCGTGTACACAGCTGGCCGATTGTTGTATACTGCACATGCATCGCATGTACGCGAAGGCTACATTGCAATCGCACTGTGATTTATGCAGAGCACCGTAAGCCATTGCAGAGTGAGTGATAGGTAGTCAGTGTTTGGAGGTGGTGACGGGGGAGTGGTTGGAGAAATGCAGGCATGCCTGTCCGTTTGAATGTCATTACATGGGTGTGCATAAATTGGCAATTGCGACGGCTTACGCAGCTTGAGTGCTTACTTCGTGTGACAAGGTTGGCAATTTCTGAGTAATGCTGTAATTGTGCGTGAGAGGCCGATGTTACTCATTGTTACTGATGTTTTCGCAGGACTGCAAGGTATTGCGAATGTGCGAAAGCGTCAGTGGGCGTCTCTATGCTGGCTTTGCGATTGCAATCATTAGCTTAATTTCGCAGCAGGCCTGAGTGCATAATTGCAGCTGCAATTCGTAGTGACTCAGGCCCTAAGTTCCTTTTGAGGTGTCATTGGATACAATCTACTGTATGCTTTCAAACCAGAAGTATGCCTTCAGCTGTGTAGTGTTCTCTAGGTCCGGCACCGGACCTAGAGAAGGGGCACATCTGCGCGTGGCTGAGGAAAAGTGTGCGTGTCTTTTAATACATGTCCCCTTTTCGTTACTCTTGGGGGCATGCCTGGCACTTACGGAAATGCCGGGCCGCCCCCAAGCGCTGCTGTTGGTGTGAATGGATGCTGGGCGCATGATGGTGACCGCAGTTTTCCCCACCTGTGGGACACGCAGGTGGGGACAGCACCCGCAGGCTATTTTAGCAGGTCGCCCCGCTAAAACAGCCTAGCAGAAAATGCTAGGTGTGGTCTTCAGGATTATTTCTGTGGTCATTAGGTGTGGTTATGTGTTCTTTTAGGTAATGATCTTAAGTCTTAGGATTAACTCTTGGTGATCTTTTAAATCCATCAATTGCCTCAAGACCAGGGAACATGGTGATTTTCTTTCCCTTTCTCTCTGCAGCACCTTAGGGAAACATTGATCAAATGGCCTAGGAAGCCGTATGGAGCCAGCAATTCTTGGCAAACTTTTCACCCCTTCATGGGTTTGGAAGGGAGGCCAGGGTTAAAGGCTTTCTTTTTGCTGTAATAGCATCTCTTCTTCTATGAAGCTTTGCACTAGATTTTACAACAGGGCTACGTGGATTCACATCCATTCAGCCAAAAAAGCAATAATGAGGTTGTGTATTGATGTTGAACTATTAGCTCTGGCATGCAGTTGGCATTCCAGTTAATTTCAAGGGAGAAATGCATCAAGTCTTGAAAAGAGGTGAAGTGAAGAAGTTGCCCAAAATAACTAATCAGCTTCTCTAACAGTCATTTATCTAGTACAGTCTACGAAATGACAGAATCTGATTGGTTACTTTGGGCAACTTCTCCATTTTATCTCTCTCCAAGGCTTGATACATCTCTTCTCAAAGGTGTACGATACAGTTGAGGTTAAGGCTCTCTGCAGGCTAGTAAAATTCTTCCACGTCAAATTCTATGAATCATTTATTGTTGGTCCTCTTTGTGCACGGTGTGGCATGGTCATGCTGAAAGAGAAAAAAGAGCACTCACCGAACTGTTGTCACAAACTTGAAAGCACAGATTCAGTAGGATGTCAATATATGCTATAGCATGAAGTCTTTACTATAGTGGAACAAACGGACCCAGGACTAACCATGAGACCCCAGATCTTATCTGTCCTCCACCAAACTTTACAGTTGATAGTATCAGTACGTATCTGGTTTCGAAGTGTTCTTCTGTACTCCAGAGTGCAGTGATGTGCTTTACAGCACACCAGCCTGTAATTGGCATTGCTTGTGTGCGGCTTCTTCAACATGGACACTTTAATTTATTGCTTACATTGCTTCTAGAAGCAATTTTTAACTTTAGTGCTTGTAATGGAGGACTGATGCTCCCAGATGTTGCACAACAACAGCACTTGCAGAAGGCTGTAGTTAAGTTACTGGTGTCCAGAATGCCGATTGCCAGAATCCAGGTGTGGAAAGGCCAATTTGGGATTAAAGATAGGCGTCGAAATACCGACGCCTATCTTTATCCCGACGGTGAGGTCCCGATGGCCGGCATCTTGAACGAAGGTAAGCAGGGACAGGTTAGCCTTAACCGCGGGGGTGGGGGGGTCTTAGGTTTAGGCATCCCCCGGGGAGGGTTAGAGATGGGCCCCCCCTCCCCGTTATCAACCCCAGTCGGGATGTAAAACCTTCAGTCTTCAGGCGTCTGTATTTCATCCGGCGTCTAATCAGTCACCGGCATTGCATACCGATTCCCTTTCAGGTGACTAGTGCAGATCTGGCAGGGCAGAAATTTGATAAGCTGACGTTGAAAAGTTGGCATCCTTTACCGCGTTGAAAGTCACTGAGCTCTTTAGTAAGTCCAGTTTTACTACTGAAGAGATTATGGCTGTTGGCATTATTTTAGTCACCTGTTACCAATAGGTGTGGCTGAAATTGGCAAACACTCATTTGAAGGGGCGTCCGCATACTTTAGCCCATGCCTTTCCTGTCTCAAAACTCTCCAGCTCTTTGCCCCCCTACTGTTTCTCCAGCCTCAACCTCACTCCTGTTTCTCTCTAGCTTCAACTCCTCTCGTTTCTCTCCAGCCTTGTGTCTCCCATCTCTAACCAGCCTCATGCCCCCCCACTTTGTCTCTCCAGCCCCATGCCCCCTGTGTCCCACCAGATCCATACACCCCCTTGTCTTTCCAGCCTCAAACCTTCTGCTTTTCCATTTTCTTTCCCCCCTGTGTCTCCATCCTCATGCCCTCCCGTGTGTCTCCATCCTCATGCCCTCCCGTGTGTCTCCATCCTCATGCCCTCCCGTGTGTCTCCATCCTCATGCCCTCCCGTGTGTCTCCATCCTCATGCCCTCCCGTGTGTCTCCATCCTCATGCCCTCCCGTGTGTCTCCATCCTCATGCCCTCCCGTGTGTCTCCATCCTCATGCCCTCCCGTGTGTCTCCATCCTCATGCCCTCCCGTGTGTCTCCATCCTCATGCCCTCCCGTGTGTCTCCATCCTCATGCCCTCCCGTGTGTCTCCATCCTCATGCCCCCCCGTGTGTCTCCATCCTCATGCCCCCCCGTGTGTCTCCATCCTCATGCCCCCCGTGTGTCTCCATCCTCATGCCCCCCCGTGTGTCTCCATCCTCATGCCCTCCCGTGTGTCTCCATCCTCATGCCCCCCCGTGTGTCTCCATCCTCATGCCCTCCCGTGTGTCTCCATCCTCATGCCCCCCCGTGTGTCTCCATCCTCATGCCCCCCCGTGTGTCTCCATCCTCATGCCCCCCCGTGTGTCTCCATCCTCATGCCCCCCCGTGTGTCTCCATCCTCATGCCCCCCCGTGTGTCTCCAGCCTCATGCCCCCCCGTGTGTCTCCATCCTCATGCCCCCTCCCTTGTGTCCCCAGCCTCATGCTCCCACTATGTCTCTCCTGCCTCAGGCACCCCTGTGGTTGAGGCCGAGGTGCGCCTCCATTGGGTTTGCACAACTGCTTTGAAGTAGTAAAAGTGTCACCACCGAGGGGATGGGGTGTCTGTTCTGTGTCCAACACACATGAGCTAGACTTGCATCATATTGCATTATACAATAGATGTATTGTTGGTATATAAACCATATTTATTGCTCTTCATATGTAGTTTTTGTCCATCTTACTCTGCCATATTAATGGAATCCTCCTCTTTCTGGAAAAATAGATTAATGTGCCTTGGCATTCACATTTAAAGTTCAGGTGTTGAATCATTCGTGTAACATTTTGTTTGTATAAGTTATGTGACAGAAGTTTACATTTCTTGTAGATGATTTAAGGATGTGTGGAATGTGCTAACCATTAATAATTGCATTTGTCACTAGCAGATGCTCCTACTAGTCCATCCCTGGGTGATCTGATTATACACTGTATTCCTCTCCTATAAATTAATAAGTGGTATTCCTTCTATTACACTAGAATCTTTCAGCTGTTGTATATGATGATGCTATTAGTTTCTAATGAAATTGTCCTTCTAGTCTGTTATTGAAGGCAGACCTAAAAGAAAAAAAAACATCAATTCAAATTTTGTCATGCCACCCTTATTGTACTGTTTGCTGCCCAACTCCATGGAGAGGGCTGCACTTTTCAGGAATACTGACGTACAGATGTGTCCTCGCTCATCTTTGCTGCAGTCACGCCAAACAGCCCCTCTTGGTGTGTCTGGTCACGCGAGACTCTGCTTGCGCCAGGCATCTTTTTGCATCTTTTTTCCGACAATGCGTCCAAGTCGTGTGACTGAGTCTCTCAATCAGCATGCGAAGTGCTACGATGCAGTGGCCACAGCTTTTTTTCCCCACGCCAAGTTCCGTTTACAGTCTGTCGCACTTTGTTATTCACATATCAAATAAATTTTCCGAGCCAGTCCTGGTTGTCAAAATAAATGTAATTTCCATAACCAGCACCAAGCTCTTTCTAGTAGGGGGATAGTGCCACAGCCAGGGGAACCAAAGCATTAACCCTGATCGCTAGTCAGCCCAGCCCGGGGATTCCTGGGGAGCTGGGGACCTCTCCGGGGCGTCTTAGGCCTGGGCTGATAGCCCGGAACCATCCCTGGCACCCCTGGGCGGTGGGAGTCGAGTTGATTGTGAAGTGCAAATATTGAGTTAAAATATTTGTCTTTTGCAGGTTAAGTTAACTACAGGTCCCAGCAAGCCTCCCCCACATGCTGTTACTTGGAGAACCGCAAGTACCAGCAAAGCGGGTCTTTAAGGGCCCGCTGGGACCTATAGTACACCTGTAAAAGAAATATTGAAATGAAAACATTACACCGAATGTTTTAATTATTTTGCTGCACCTTAACCTGGGGGGGGGGGGGGTGGCGGCCTTTAAGTTCTTTTACATGGCTGCCGCCTCATCCAGGACTTCCATGCCATCTTCACCTGGGGGGGTGGCAGCCTTCATGCTCTTTTACAGACTTCCTCAGAGTCTTTCATCTTCAGGAGCTCTTCATTGCTCCTCCTCTGCTGTCTGACTGATACCCGCTGCCTCGTGCTGGCTTATATAAACCAGCATAAAGAGGCGGGGCAATGATGCGGCGAGGCGTGATTGGCTCACCGCAGCCATCTTGAATTTCAAAAATTGTGCCGTGATGCCATTTTTTAAATGGGAAGCTAGTCGCGCTGCCAAACTTTGTAAGGTAATAGCCACGTCCCGTAGCTGCCTCCCGCTGTAATTCTAAAAGATCTCTTTGGTGCAAAGGCAACACAGCTCATCACCAAAAGGACACCATTCATACCTAGTGTGAAGCAAGGTGGTAACAGCATCATGTATTGGGGCTGCTTTTCTTCAGCAGGGACAGGGTCTATAGTCTGGTTAGACAGCACAATGACTATCTCCAAATATCAAGCTATTTTCTCATGAAACTTGCTGAAAAGATGAAAAGGAATTTGACCTCCCAACAAACAGACCAAGGCATACAACCTGGTCAACCAGGGAATGACTTCTGAAAACAAAGATCAAAGTCTTGGAATGGCCCAGTAAGAGCACAGCCCTTAATCCCATGCAACATCTGGGCTGTGCACAGGAGATTTCCCCCCCTCCCCTTAAATTTATTGAACATTAAACTTTATATTGCAGGGACGAGGTAGGCCAGAATTTCCAAGACCAGGTAAGCAAAGTTGATAAAGAGAAGCATAACTTAAGGCCTCCAGACATCTGCGATACATTGGACCGATTTCCTGATCCCCAGAAGCCGGGGTCAGGACATCGGTAAAATCCAACATGTCGAGTTTCACAGATTTTCCAATTGCGATCAGCAAATCAGGAACTTTTCAGATTCCCCGACAGATAGGCGATCATCGATGGCCGCCGATCTGCATTTCTGACCAGCGGTTCCAGTTAGATTGGGGAATCGGCTGGCAGATGTCGGTGCCCAGCTGGTTTATGTTTATTTAATGAATCAATAGGTCTGGATATTTAGCATCGGTATAACTGCTGACAAGTGGGTATGCCTCGCTTGCCTAGTTTCCTTGCATACTAATGATAGGTTCCATTATATGCCTCCTCCATGTGGGATTTTCTTAGAATATCTCCTTGTTTTTTATAGTATTTTTCTCTTCCCAAATGCATTTTATATTGTATCTAGCAGAGGATATAGGAGGTAAGGTCTTGGGTATCACACACTATGCTGCTGCTTAGCATCACTAATTGGCTGTGTAGAAGGCACTCTGATGACATCACCACCATGCAGATGTTCATAGCCTATAAATGACTGTCCATTGTCCACCACTTGCATAAGGGATATGAAGTTGCTTGGAAGCAAGAGCATTGAATTATAGGAGAGGTCTGTAAGGGAGAAATTAATAGCAGCCCAGGGGGTGCTGGTAGGAGAGAATATAACTACTTGGGAGGGTGGTTGGAAATGAGTACAGGAATCTGGTCAAGGACACTGAAATATATGATAGCAATATAGAGATAAATTATATGGTGCGGAAAATTAGTTATTATATGTCATGTACTCGCTAACAATTTTCCAGAGTGAGAGCATAGTGGCACTCAATGGAAGTTGAAAGTCTGTATTTTGGGAGTCCAAACTGTAAACATGCCTAACACAGCTGACAGGCCACCCCAAATATAATTATATGATGCTTTGTGTAACTTGCTTGTGGATACAACTGCGTTTTAACATGCAATAAAAAAAATGCATTGCAAACTATAACTCTAAATACCCATAAGCATGTATAGTAGGTTATGATTATGTGTGTTGTGTGATAATAAGCAGAGCTTTGCTTTTAAACCCTCATTAACAGAAGAGCTATTAACTTGTCTCTGCATTGATCGCTGAGAAGAAACACAGACCGTTTCTGTGCACAAGAGCATTTGTTACTGTTGTAGGCTAACCAAATAAGCGTGCTGGTTCTAGAGCTTCTTCCCTTATGGTACATACACATGTAACGATTTAAAAGAACGATAGCTATATAGTTACCGGTATCTTTCAAATCGTTCTCTTAAATGGTCCCTACCAACTTACCTTCGACCAGTGATGCGCGGCCAAGTATGGACGATAGCGATATCGTCCATCGGCCGTGCATGCCGGTCAACTTGCTAGATTTCGAGCAAGTTACTATATGGACCCGCGATCGCGGATCGCTATAGTCGGGAAATTGGTGGTGTGCTGGATGATCGATATTGATCATCCAGCATACCAGGGATCGTATCGCTGGCAGATCGCTACGTGTGTACGCACCATTTGCTTCATCTTATGATTTACAGATGTGTCCTGATACACTGTTGCTCAAATAGCGGCAAATAGCCTCTCTCAGCGCTCCAGATTGCGGGTGAAATGGCCACACCAAGCAACAGCGCTGATTGGATGTTCCTGGGTCTCACGTGATGATGTCAGAAGCCAGACACACAGGCAGCACACTGCAGACAACCGCAGAGGCAGCATTCCGGCAGTCTGAAGGGGGTTAATACCAATACAGTTACTACAGTGATGATGGCTAATTGGAGTGATGAAGAAGTGAACTGTACACTATGCTGCCAGAAGCTGCATCATGCTCCCACTGGCTGAATCAAACAGCAGTAAAGCACAAACTCAGGGCTACACAGTCTAATCCATCAGCCATGATTCCTGCAATGCTGTGAGCAGTCCCCACCCCTCCCTTGTGTTCACTTGAGTGATCTTATCTTTTTGAGCCTGAAAAAGTCAATTTTTAATGACACCCATAGGGTTTTAAAGGTCTTACCCAGGTTCAGTGTGAACAGGACCAACCTGGGAATAAGCCTGGTTGAAGCTGCAGTGTGAAAGGGGTCTGACCTGGATCGCAGCCAGGTTGGACCCGTGTTCAAAATATCAGGTCAGAGCCAGGTTTGCGATGTGAAAGGGGTATAATTGTGCTCCCCCCCCCTCCACCCCATCGGTGTCTGTTATTCTGCTCTCTTCCCCTCCCCCCCCCCTCTTCCACCCCATCGGTGTCTATTATTCTGCTCGCACCCCCCTTCCTCCCCATCGGTGTCTGCTATTCTGCTCCCCCCCCCCGCCTCCTCCCCATCGGTGTCTGTTATTCTGCTCACTCCCCCCCCTCGTGCCCATAATGTGATTCTACCCCTTGGCCGCAAGTGGTACCAGCGGCCGGCACCCCTGGAGAGTGCATTCCTGGCCAAGGGGTAGATACGCCCCTGTTCCTATATCAGTATTCTGACCGCTGATGCAGAGATGTTTATACAATGTCCATGTCCTGCAATGTTCAGTATTGTTATTCCTTTTTTTTCTTGTTTTGTTCATTCTCTATCTCTATGTACCTTGTAAATTGCTGCGGACCCCTTGTGGCGCCATATAAATAAAGTATACTGATAACAATAATAAAGAAGCATTTACAGACATGGGGAAATTGGGTCATAAGGATCAAAACTATATTGAACTTGTTTGATTGATGTGAATGAAATGCATTGATTTGGATAACTGTTGTAACAAAGTCCCATTTGATCTATCGATTGCCGTTTGGAATACTGACCTGTTTTTAAAGGATTTAGTACATCTATACTATAGTGCATCTCTCCCCACTGTGTCCACACACACGGTACGATCAGTCAGCGATAACGATATCGCTGACCGTCCTGCACCTTCCCTGTGTGATGTATGATCGTTATCCTTCATCCAGCACACCACCAACCCACCAACAACGGGCCAGCGATCAACTATCGCGGATCCCTATGTAACCTGGTCGATATCGACGAGGTTGGCAAGCAAGCATGGACGATGGTCGTCGTTGGGCACCAAAAAATTAACGATAACGATATATCGTGCATTTTATTCGTACCAGGTGTACGCACCTTAAGTGTGGCTGCTGAAATGTTTTGCCACTATGAAATACATGAAGGATCTATGACTGATGGGCTTTTTGCTGATAATGTAATGAGTAACCGTCAGTGTATGTTGCTATATATATGTGCAGCAGCACAGAGGAAAGCCATGGTTTAAAAGGGAAGTGAGACAAATGTATTTTTAACATGTTAAACTCCCACCTAAAAAAAAGTTGCAGAATGGTGAAGTTTTCAATCATCATCGCTGCATGTTTTCATTGAATCGCCCTTATTTTCGGGTAAAATAACCTAACTTTATGTAGTATTTTTTTAACCACAATGATATATATAATTATAATAAATATGCCCCAATTAAGTTGTTACAAAGGAAATATACTGTTCCAGGAAAATGTTAAAATCAGAGATCCAAAGCAAAACTATATGGCACGTAGCATTAGTCATATAAGTGATGTAATGAAAACTTTTTTATTATAACATGACATAAAACAATTATAATCTCACTAATCCATTTCAATTATGCATATCAGCAGATGAATATAGATGGATCCTCTAACAGTATAACATTGACCACAGTTGTTTTGTATATAATTATATAATATGTCACATGTCCTCTTATAAAAGCCTGATTCTGCCAAATTTGGAACAACCAGTCCCACGCAAATTCCTGACTTTTATATTGTACTAGGTATACAATATATTCAGCTATCTCTACTTAACAATCTTCAATGCATATATCTGGATCCAGGCAGATCTTGCACATGTGGCAGAGCAAGAATGCAGACTTATAACCAATGTCAGTCCTATTATATCAGGGGTGGGGAATCTTTTTTTCTGCCGAGGGCCATTTTGATATATATAACATTATTAACGGGCCCGGGGAAGGCCACGCCACCTACGTGTGACGTCACACGGGGCGGGGCCACTACCGCCGGTGATTACAGCAATGCCCGGAGCATCTTGAGGATGCTCCGAGGAGCTGTAAGGGCAGCAGTGTAACTGTCTGAAGCACTGGTGGCACTGCTGCATAGATTCTGGCTGCAGTGTGCCATTCTACGCACCCTGCTAGCCAGATGAGGCTTATACGGCCCCCGGGCCAGAGGTTTCCCCATCCCTGTTTTATATGCTTTAATATCGGCTCCCTGAAGATTGCATAAGGGAAATGGTATCCTATCTGGCTTTATTGGTAATGACTTTTTCAAATGTATCACCCCATGGAGTTAATTTAACTGAATGGATTGTTCCATGCTGAGGCCACTTGAGCTGGGATTGTGTTGCAGTCTGTAGAAGGCTGATTATTGTATTGGGCCAGGTTCACGGGACAGCTGACCCATCACATCCTGCATATCGCTTCCAGGGGCTAGGCAGGAAGTAAGATGAACAGACAGCCAAGTCTCTGAGCCAGATTGGTGTCATGTTAGATGTCAGGAAATAACACGGTCACATTGGATCACGACCAGACAAAGTTATCAGTGCAGTTTTGGCATTGAGTGTCAGTGTTTCTCGTGTCATTGCAGAATCCGAGACTGAAGCCATCTGTGGATAAAATAGTACTGGCTTCTCCCTGGGGGATGTCTGGTGGGACTGCAGTTGTGTATAACTTGGAGGAGAGTAAATAGACAAGATAGGTCTATTCAGCAACAGTGACGATGTTGCCCAGAATAATATCGGGCAACATAGTCACGATATTTTATCAATTATGATAAAATATGTAACCTATTCAGCAATATTTTGAGCAGGGACAGCGGTTGTGGTAACACGCTGTCCCGGCACTGTCATAGAAGGGATTGTTTTCGGGATTCCGAAAACAATCCCTTCTGTTTGTTCCCTGTGCATGCCCAGTCATGCGCTCGGGAACAGTCTCCGTCCAGGCCTCCCGGTGACCGCGGATGTCCAGGCTTCCCGGTGACCGCGGATGGGTAAGTGCAGCTCCAGACTCCCGAAACTGATTGATATGTGTATACAGACTTTATACTAGCCTGTATACATGTATATTTATGTGCTTTTATATTTAACTTTTATATATAAATGTTAAATATAATTGCACATAAATATACATGTATACAGGCTAGTATAAAGCCTGTATACACATGTCAATCACTTTCGGGGGGTTTAAAAGGCTCTAGAGTGACATACCTGTCGCCGATCACCGGGAAGCTGGAACGGAGACTAGACGGGGTTACAAGATGCTGCAGGGACTTATGGGAAATATTCCCTCTGTCCCTCCAGTTTTCAGGAAATATAAGTATTTTCTTCATGTAACGCCATTCTAAAATGGCGTTATATAAAGGAAATATCAGGTGAATTAACACTTTTTGCTTTGCTGAATATCAAAAAGTGTTAAAGCATTGTAGAGATCAATGGCCTAATCCCTACAGTGCGGTATTCAGCGAGATGGGAATCAATGGAGAAGATAATTGCGTTATCTTCTCCATTATCCCATTGCTGAATAGGGGATTTACATAAAAAAAATACGAAAATCAAAGTTTCCGTATTTTTTATAGGGATGAGCGGGTTCTCAATTACTGGGTTCTTATCGCCACATTACCGCAAGTTCGGATTTATTTTATTGGCTATCCAAAACACGTGATAGCCGATAGCCACTAAAATGCCGTTTTGAGAACCGAGTTAGGGCCTGATTCAGAGCCACTCGTAAGCGGCAGCTCGTTCGCTCCGAGCGATGTTTGGCCAACTGCGCATGCGTACGGATCATTATACGCATGCGCGAACCAGTCAGTGCGGTCGAAATTCATGTGCTCGCAAAATAGCGAATGCCTGATAATTTGAGTGACAGGAGGAGGCGTATGTGGGTGGTAACAGGGGAAGGTGCTTGAAAACGGGGAGTGGAGATCCGATCGCTGGCGTGCTTAAAGGTCAAAACGGGCGTTTTATGGGTGTGCATAATTAAAACAGCAGCGTTATTGACCACGTCACTGGGTTATTTAATAGCCAGAACTGCTCGCAAAATTGTGTAGCAAAAACCAACCACAAGAATAGCGAGCAGTTCATACGCTGGTCGATGTACTCGATTAATCTAATAAATAGCTGACACGACGTAGGATGCGAGCGGCCAGGGGGCGTAGTTTCCCAAAAAACGACCGCAAGTTTTGTTCGCTCGTTCAGACCTAGAGGGGTGAACAGACCGCAAACAGCGAACGGTTCATTTGAATATCCACCCCTATTTTCTGGACGAGCGAGCGCTAATTGCGTCTGGCTCTGAATCAGGCCCTAAATCCGAACCCGCTCATCTCTAATTTTGAATGTAAAAAAATCAATGCTGAATAGACCAGAGACTGATAAGATTGCATGCCGTATGAGAGAGTTTAATTGTCATAGCCTGGCTGTGTTCGAGATAGAAATAACGTTTATCGCGCTGCCACCTTCTATTGTCGCCATACCGGTAGTATTTCATTTGTTTCTGTAATGTGTACCACTAGTTAGAGCACTTAGAAAGTGATCTTCAACCTGCAAGCTACAGTGATCTCCTAGTAATAAATGCAGATACATTTAACTTGCATTTTTACTAACCTAAAGAGTGTGGGGCATTTTATTGGACCAGTTATCACCCGTGTTGCATCTACATATTTGTATCTGAAATGTAGTTTTCTAATTCTATCTTTCAAAGACTAAAATCAAACTGTGGCTGCATTTTTATTAAAAACCTGTAGAATTTCCATTTGATGAAGTTACTGTATCTGGATGATTTAGTCCATCTTTTGAGTTGTCCTGAAAAGTTTATTGGTTTTCATGTACAATGTATTTTTCCCAATATATTTATAGAGTTCTGCCAGGTGAAAGTTGTTATTTTTATTTTTTTTCAGTATTTATGAAGCGATATTAATTATATTTATGTCCGGATTCAATTAGATGTAGGTGGTTTACCACACTGGGAAAAGGGTGGTAGCATTGGGCTTTAATGCCCGGGGCTATTCAATCACAGTCCCTTTTCCTAACATGGTAAATTACCCCCTTAGCGTGTTAACCCATAGAGTCCAGGATAGGTTCTCAGAGCTATGCGTTAAAACTTACACGGACCACGCGATCAGGGCATTTTAATGTGGATTTCTGTTCAAGCCTCCTCCGGCTCGAACAAAGTTCCGTGTTAACTGCAGCCTGCAGGGTTAATCGCGGATGGCCGCAGGCCATAAGTGATTAGCCTCGGCAGATTAATTAGCCCACGGTAATTAACCGCAGCTAAATTAATCCGGACTTTAGAGGGTTATACTGCCAGGTTTTTATTATTATTAAAGTAAAACATGTGTAAAAGCAATATTATAACTACCACACTACATAAAAAGTAACGTGAACAGGCATTACAGACTAGATTTACGATCCGATGGATTTAAAGCGGCAACAGAAGTAAATGCTAAACAAGACTGGTTTAGCATTTATTTATGTTGCCACTTTAAATCCATTGGTCAAAGCGACTGTGACAAATTGCACAGTAGTAAATCTAGACCTGCATGTACAAAACTGAGAGATGTAATGGACACTGCTTCAGAGCGTATACAGAGTAATGGAAGCAAGAGCGATTTGAAATGGTATCACAAGCTTTTCATGGCTCAGAAAAATGACTAGGGGAAATAAACGCTTCGGGAAAAAACGCTGCTAAAAATATTCTGCTTACTAACCAAGCAGTATTTGAGCAGCAGTTTAATAGCTTGTGTGCTGAGTGCAGGAAAAACAACATAGACATCTGTAAAGCATTTTATTATTATTATTATAATTATTATTACTATTGATATTCTCTCTTACTTACAAAGCACTGACCTATTACACAGCACAGTACATGGAGGAGAATATGACCCTAACAAATGACATAAAATTGCATGAAACATAAGGCAAAGATGGTCTTGTCCAAATGAGCTTGCAATCTAACAGATTTTATTGGGGGGGAGAGTAGCCATTGGTGACTGAAGTTTCAGTGCAGATATCGGTGTTGATACACTGTCTTCAGAGATGGCCTCTAAATTATGCCCATTTGTAACAATAGGACAACACACAAGCAGAACCCGCTCTACCCTCTACCCTCTATCTCAGGGGTAGGCAGTCTGTGGCACTCTGGATGCTGTGGATTTAGACCTCCCAGTATCCCCTGCCACATCCACTGATGTGTAGATCCACAGCAGCTGGAGTCTTCCCCTGCTCTATCTCATGTCTGTACCTTCCCCGTCAACCTTGCACAGCGTTTTACAAAGAAGGAAATCCAAAGAGAAATAATTGTTTTACAAAGAATTTCTAACCATTCAAATCCGTACCTGCCTCAGTGTCGCTTACTCTCCACTTCACTCAGAGCCATAACCACACACTGTAAGGCAGCATTGCTAACCACTGTGCTGCCTTAGTGCTGTGTGTTGGAAAGAACAGTACAGATGTCAGGCTGGTGTATAGTGTAATGTAAAGCATTTGTAATAGCTTAAAGTGGACAAACATGTATCATTCTGAAATGATATTTGCTAATTATTAATGTTAATCTACTATGCTACAGTACCATTGACTTTTAGCAGAAATTGTCTTAACTACAAGCACACTTCAGGGGGGAATACAATTCAGTGTAGAGTGCTTACAGAAGGGTCCGGCCGGGCAGCATCTCTCATTTTTCCTTACCACCCTATAGAGGTATGCCGCAAAATGGTCAAAGATTTCCTACCGTAATACGTGATTATGTCCTGCCAGAGTATTGAGTTTCCCTTTTAAATGGAGATGCTATTTTGTTTGACATGGCCAGCACCTAGCATTCACAGCAACTTCATTTTTTTTGCAATGCTTTGTAATAAACTGTTACTATTCTTTTTCTACAATACATATTTCTAAAGGTGCTCTAGCAATGATGTATTAATATGTATGTTACACTCCAGTCATTTTTTTTTTTTGTTATGGTGCCCACACACATACCGATGTGCACACGATCAGCCGATGTGTACGATTTATGTACGATTTCCCTTGAAACTCTCCCCGGCAGCTCTGCACACAATTTGGTTGGTGTCCAATCTTCAAACGATCTCTCCTGCATGCAGACTTTTCACTGTGTATTGTATCCTAGATTGTCAGATCTGCCCTACTGCACGGCAGATCTGACGATGCGATGTGAGACCAGCGGGGACGCGCAATGTGATCGTGAGTGGGGACTCACGGTTTCGGCATATTTTACACAATCTGTCTTTCCAATGCGTCGGAATCGGCCAGATCGGGTAAAATATCGCCATGTGTGTGTGGGCACCTTAAATCACATTTTCCATGATGCTCAGTCATACTGATCGCCTGCGAGACCTTAATGGAAAGTTTGGTTGGGCGATGGTTGGTATGCCTAATGCCTCATTCACCTTCACCATTCATATGCACTGTGCATGCTGCATGGTAATACCCTGCTGGCTATATGCCTTTTGTTATGAGAATGTAGGTGGCTTGAGGCTTGAGTGACAGTAATGTGCATAGATGTGTGATTAGTGAAGTGTGCTGTCACTGTGATCAGTGAACCTGAAACCACCTACATGTTTTACACAGCACACAAATATATATAGAAAGAGCCAATCAGTATAGACCAGTGAATAAGTGTGCTCTCTCCTGTTACAGGAGTCTGAGAGAATCCACTACTACTACTGGGGGCGAAGTCTGCGAATTAGTTAACTGTCCTGCTATTATCAAAGGCTGAGCAGACCTGTAAGTGAGGGGAATTCAAAAACACCTACCAGTAATACATACATTAGGTTTCCAATCCTACCTGTGGTTAGACTGGTATTCTTGATTTCCTCCTGAGTCAGACAATCTCATGTTACTTTAGAGGTTGTGAAAGTGTCTCTTAAATGGTTTTATTAAGTAGGACAGATGTTTTGTAAATCATATACAAGACGTTTAGGCCGGTTTGGAGCTTAGTGTGTCTGGTGTCATTGCAGTGTTGCACCAGTGCGGCTATCTGTCACAGATGGGGGAGTGATAATTCCTGTAGGCCATGTCACGTTCCAGTAGGTTTTTGCAGCATAGATTATAACAAAAAAATAAGTTGGACTTTGATGCTCGCTCTGACATCAGTTTGGGTGGCGTCATTTGTGAGATACCATGGAGACGTAATTTTTTCAATACCATGAATATTTTGCTTTTTTTATTTTTCCTATGCCCTAGCTTGCACTCTATAAATTGTATTGTTCAATGGGAATAGTGGTATTTTATCGAAAAATCAACATAGCCGGATGGTATGTCCTCGAACATCTATCTGCTGTATATTAGTATGATGTACGGATGTGTGCGCATACATCAATCCTTCGTGTGCTACAAGTCGCATTACACATAATGCGTGAGTGCCATGTGACTCTGTAGCGCTGAGTCTTTTTGTACAACTGTTTCCCTTAAAATGTGTCTTATTCGATGCAAGTAGGACGCACAAGCAGCAGTGCTACTAGACATTAATGGGTGAACAAAATACATAAAATTCGGGAGCCGACAAGGTCTTTTAAGGAGCCAGATTTTATGCACATCCATTTTACTTCAATAGAAATTACTACCAGTAGTTTGTTTGGCCTATTGGCTGTCTTGCTACTTGGATTTACCCAACCGGACTAAAGCCATATGTGTAGATAACAGAAGATAGCTAAAGGGAGCGCTTGTACCAGTAGGCTTTATTGGGATGCTGCCTGTGAGGAAAGAATAGGGGCTCACCTTCCCTAGTTTACTATATATGACAGAAAAAAACCTCTGGCACTTCCTATAATGCCCATATATAAAAATTATAAAGCAAATCAAGTGATATGAATAAAGGCCCTCATTCAGAGGCGCTCGCAAGAAGCGAGCGCTCGTTCTGAATGAGGGCAGCAGCTTCTATTTTTAAGTGCGGCCTCCTGGTCGCTAGCTAAGCTGTGGGTTACCACCCACAGCTTAGTGACCGACCAAGGTGATGGTCGCGATGGTCAAGACCATCGCGACCATCGAGGCTTGCGACGAGACCCTAAGGTTGGGTCTCCGCAGCCGCAAGCCCCAGGGAGCTTCCTGCTCTGATCGAGCAGGAAACTCCCCACTGACATCACTGCTGATGTCAGTGCGGCCGCCCACAAAATGGTAGACGTTCCTTAAGGAACGCCTCCGTTTGTGAAACTACCCCCCTGCCACGCCTACAGAACGGGCCGAGCTGTCGATCAACATCGACAGCCGACCCTTTTGTAGTGAGCTCCGGAGGGAGAGAGTTTCGCAGGGCCTATCCATCGACCCGGTTGCGAGCGCTCAGCGCTTGCGACCGGGTCTGAATGAGACCCACATTGTATTTATTATAAAAATACGCTAGGATGCAATGTATAATAAAAATAGTAAAACGGCTAATACTGGTATATACACAGAGCATACATATTAACAACATAAAACAAAAAACAATAAGCAGTAAGAAGGGAAAAGTTTCCTGGATCAACTCGTATGGAGGGGGAGGCAGATACGCCCCGGAGCGGTTTACTCTCTCTCCCGGGTGAAGGATGACAAAAGATATGTCCAGTATGTGGAATGATGGGATTCCAATGAATCCTCTTCACAGGTACAAAGTGTAATATGAGCCTGTGATTGAAGTATTGAACATCTGTTCTGATCTCACCATATCTGGAAGGATTCCTGTATGGGGGTCCGGTGGTGCGATCGGAAGAAGTGATTTTGCCGGCAAAACTTGAGGGTACACGACGTCATGCAAAGCGTCCTTAGGTGCCCACTCACTCTCATCAACACGTTTCACCTACTAGGTAGGCTTCATCAGGACGGCGTGTATAACCCACTGCTACCTCCTTTTATACTTCTTTCAATTCCGCATCTGACATTCCCGCTCAGAGATGTTGTGATCATTTCCGCCCAGCGGAGCACAGTCTATTTCCGGAGAGGCAAACAAAAAGTATGGTGGTCGCTCACATCAACTTAATGACATTGCACAGGTGCTTGTAAAGGGTGGGGTTTACACTGAGCTACAGAAAAAAAAGGGATTTTCCCTCCAGCACACTGCAGCAAAAACAAAAATACTTGAATCCTACATGATAATAGAAATTCAGAGGTATTGGTTTACATACATTTGCAAATATATGAATAAGCGCTGGGCCAAACGTCAAGGCTCCTCTGTACCAGCGTCCCTAACATTATGGGGTTCACGTCCGAGACGCAGGGAACCCCAAAAGAATCCAGCCAAGGACCATCCCCAGGGCATCACACGAATAATGGAAAAAAGGGTGAAAGTGAAGTGTAAAGTATAGTTGTGTAAAGATAAATCAATAAGTGTTAATGGTAAGGGGTTAAAATGACATAAATAATAGACAAACAAATAGAAAGGTGATAAAAAAATATCTATGTGAATTAAGTGGTGATGCCCTGAAAAAAGGCTCAGCCAGAGCAACCTTGGGGGCCCCACGCCCAAACGCTCACCCCAAAATAATTGTTGCTACCTAATAGTAGCACCCACTCTGGGTCATATAATTACAAATTAATGTACTGCATAATAACAGTACATGTATAAGCTGAGAGCAGACTCACCTAGAAGGTACCCCAGAAACCTCCTAATGGCACTATTCAGACCAACACATCCTCCCAATGCTGGCTCCTTTCATGCCTCACAGAACTACAAACAAAAAGTATGGTGGTCACTCACATCAACTTAATGACATTGCACAGGTGCTTGTAAAGGGTGGGGTTTACACTGAGCTACAGAAAAAAAAGGGATTTTCCCTCCAGAGAGAGGGCAATATGGAATGAGACTCTGGACGTTTGCTCGTTCAAACTAATGAAATTGATAATTGCGGAGAGGTAACTGTCCGTGAAGAGTCTAGAACAAGACATTATTAATATAAGAAGGAAACTGAAACCTATAGAAAGGTACATGGCTACAAGGGAATACTTTTGGGTTTTTACAAATGTGGTGGATGTAGCGCCAGTAGGAAAACCAAAGAGCCATATAACAAAACCTATCCTAAGCGTTACATCATACACTACGAAAAATTATTTCAAAATAAAACCGAAGATTTCCTGCAATTCAAAAGAAATTATCTATATGCTCTCATGCCCCTGTGGATACCAATATATAGGAAAAACGATACGGAAACTTTCTATACCAGGGCTCGACAAATCCAGTCGCCATGGCTACCAGATTTTGCTGCCTGGCTACCAGATTATTCAGTGAGGGAGGAAGCAGATCCTCATCAGCTCTGGTGGAGTTTCATGCCTATAGTATTGCGGTGTTCATGTCATGCACGGGAGTGCATGTGCTGAGTGTCGCCTGTGGTGACTGTTGTGCATGTGTCCGTCCCGGCCTGTGCTGACGACTCCTCTCCATCCTGTCCTGCTCTGATCCCTGCTGTCTGTCCCAGTCTACGCTGATCCTCCTGTACGTCCCGACTGTCTACTGTCTCCTATCTCCAGCTGCATAGATCTCTCTGGTAGAAGGGTCTCTGCGTAGCCAGGGATTGCGGAGCAGCTTCAGAGGGATAGTGGTGTGACCATGAGGGGAGGGGGGTTTTGTTGTACTTTCTGGCACCATTGTTTTATGTGAAATGTGGTCCGTTATTACTGGGGGGTGGAGCAGGGGAGCTGTGCCGAGCAGTGAGGGGGCCTCCATTTTACTGTATCCATTCAACTGTGACCATTTTGTGGACTAATATAGTGTGTGTATAACACACAGAGCTGTGCTCCTTACTCACTCCTGTAATTTTATTTGTGGGGGCACGGTGGTCTGGCTCCTACACTTTCATCCTGTCTCCTAGATTTTAGAAAAATTTGTCAAGCCCTGATCTGTACGCATTAATGAACATCTAAACAATATAAAAAATTACAAAGAGAATCATAGTGTATCCAAACACTTTCAGGAGAAACATAATGGCGACCCTTCAAAGCTATTCTTTGTAGGCCTGAAACACATAACTGTGCCTTGGAGAGGAGGAAGTCTCAACGACAAAATGATTTTTGAGCTAGGGACATTACAACCGAAGGGCCTCAACATTGACTTTGAATTAACACCTTTTCTCAAAACCTAAAATATCTCCCCCTTTTGAAATGACACACTGTGCTAACTTTATCCTTTTTACTGCGTATATCTATTGTACCCATGGTTTATGTTTTATGTTGAATGTCTGTAATGTAAGTCAACATTGCCTGAACCTATCCAACAGACTGTGTGAGTTTAAACAAATGATGACAAATGGATTTTGCATTGTACCTAAGACTTTATTGACTAACCAATGAAATTCTATGGAAGCCGTAGAAGGAGGAATAAATCGACAATATGCCATGCTATATTGACATCCAGAAAGACATTTTAGCAGTCATGCCCTCGATTGTGACTTTCTCCACAGGATTCCATTCTAACAGATAGATACAACATGTTATCGCGCGGCCACTACGTGCCACCACGTGTCAACCTCCTCCGGAACCAGAGGGGGGTGTCTACGTGATGACAAGCGGAAGTAATCCTGACGGACGGAGATGACTTGAGACCCCGTGGCCATTACATCTCCTGGCTGCCCTCATTGGAAGTTGACGAAAGCAACCTCCTCCTCCGGAACTAAATGGGGGTGCCCACGTGATGACAAGCGGGAGTGTTCCTGACGGACGGAGACGACTTGGGACCTGGTGGCCATTACATCTCATGGCTTGCCCTCACCGGAAGTTGACGGAGGCATCCAACCTCTGCCGAGCGGAAGCAGGCTGAGCAGACGCAGTTGAAGGGGAACCATGTGGCCATCACATGTCCTGGTTTGCCCTCACCGGAAATAGACTGTGCTCTGCTGGGCGGAAATGATCACAACATCTCTGAGCGGGAATGTCAAATGTGGAATTGAAAGAAGTATAAAAGGAGGTAGCAGTGGGTTATACACGCCGTCCTGATGAAGCCTACCTAGTAGGTGAAACGCATTAATGAGAGTGAGTGGGCACCTAAGTACGATTTGCATGACGTCGGCAAAACCACTTCTTCCGATCGCACCACCGGACCCCCGTACTGGAATCCTTCCAGATATGGTGAGATCAGAATGGATGTTGAATACTTCAATCACAGGCTCATATTACACTTTGTACCTGTGAAGAGGATTCACTGGATTCCCATCATTCCACATACTGGACATATCTTTTGTCACCCTTCACCCGGGAGAGAGTAAAACGCTCCGGGGCATATCTGCCTCCCCCTCCATACAGGTTGATCAAGGAAACTTTTTCCCTTCTTATTGTTTTTTTTATGTTGTTAGTATGTATGTGCTGTGTATATACCGATATTAGCCGTTTTACTATTTTTTATTATACATTGCATCCTACTGTATTTTTCTAATATATACGCTTTATTCATATCACTACTGATTTGCTTTATAATTTTTATATATGGGCATTATAGGAAGTGCCAGAGGTTTTTTCTGTCATATAAAGTCATGTGTGTCAAAGGCAGACTTTTTTTTTTTATTTTTATATTTTTTATTTATTTTTGCTTTTATGTTGACTTTTACAGCAAGTGGTTGCTTTCCAGCATTCATCCAGTCTTGGGAATAAGGAGTTATGCAGGTACTTTATAGGAGCTTTGTTCATGTCTCATACCTTTACCTGATGTTTTCTTGAATTAAAATTCTTGTGACTTGTTGGGCTAAGTATACTATGTGGCCTTATTCAAAGATGCCGTATCTTTAGCAGTGTCATCATCCACAGGATTTAAAAATACCGTTATATTCAATACAAAACCAAGTGTCTTTAGTATTCAATATAATTGCCCCTTTAAAAACTGGATCCAAGACTGCTGAAGACTTGCCAACTTTGAAAAGCGCCACATAGGAGTGTGTTTAAAGTGTCAAAAGAATTTAAATTAACTTGGATAAAAAGTCTGTGACATATCTTAAAAATAAATTTTTTTTAGGGTTAGACCTGAAACCCCCATTAATTCCAGTTTTTTTTTTTTTGCTCTAACATCATTCATAGTGTGGCCATGTGTCACAGCTGACAGCACTTAGGTTTGTGTGTCTAACTCACTTCATAATTACTGCAAATTATAACCCGCACTTCTAAACTGAAATGTTTTCGTAGAACAATAGCATCTCTATGCTGATGACCCTCGCTCTACCTCTCCTCCTCTGACCTCTCCCACTCTCTCCTCACTTGTATCTCCAGCTGTCTCCGCTATTTCCTCCTGGATGTCCCAGAGCTTTCTTAAACTAACCGTGTCTTAGACTGAGCTGATACTCTTCTTGCCCTCCCGAATACCCTTACCTCCCTCAGTTTCATTATCTATTGATGGTACCTCCATCTCCTCTAATCTGCAAGTGCGCTGTCTTGGAATTATCCTCGACTTCTCCCTCTCCTTCATACCTACCCTACACTGGCTCCCCTTCAGAACCCAATTTAAACTCCTCACACTCGCTTACAAAGCCCTCATCCAATCCTCTCCTATTTACATCTCTGACCTCATCTTCCTTCACACTCCCGCCAGCCCATTTCCCTCCACCAGTGAATGTCGCCTCTCCTCCCAACTGATTACTTCCTCCCACTCCTGCCTTCAAGATGTTGCCCATGCTGGAACTCTCTCCCTCTCCCTATTAGACTTCCTACCTCTCTTCAAAACTCAAAATGGGCTCTCACCCCCCCCCCCTTCCTCCCCTTTCCCCTATGTCACCCCTGTCTGTCTGCCAGTCTTTTTAAATTGTTAGCACTCAAGAGCAGGGCCCTCATCTCTCATTAGCTTTTTCTTTCCCTCACTTAAACAATCATCTCCTCTCCACCGCTAAAAATGGCATCAAACCTTTGGGTTCAGCCTCCCCGCTGCTTATTTGGTATTATGACAGCTGCTGCAGCAATGTTTATAAACCTTGTCCTTGATCTGCAATGTTCTGTACTGTTAGTCACTTTTTTTCTTGTTTTTGTACATAAAGTTTCTGTTCTTCAGGTGCCATATAAATAAAGGGTAGTAATAATAATATTTTTTTTTCCAAATACCCTGTAACACACTATTCAGCAAACCTATAATGGTTTAGTTTTGTCACTATTTTATCCTGCTCTGGTTAGGACCGATACACACTTATTTATACATTGCATTCTTTTGTTGGGGATGTAGTTAATTTACCTACATGCGGCATTCCGGCTTACGAAATCCTGGCGCTGGAATGCCACTACCCGGCCAGAAGAGCAGAGCCAGAATGCCAACAGTAGGTGACATGCCGACGCCGGAATCCCGTCAGCCGGGATGCCGAGCGTAAGTATAGCGGGCATGTTAGGTCTTAGGGTACCCATACACGGGACGATTTTTTACACGATATGGCCAATTACGACAGGTTGGACAGACCAATCGTGTGAAAATAGGTGTATTTTGTGTGTCCTGCGACCCCGATGCGCGTCCCTGCCGTCGTTGGATCGCAGATCCGATGCTTTTGCAGAGAGATCTACGATCTTTTGAGTACAATGTGATACACTTCTATGCATCTTATCCTATGATCGTAACGATCAACCGTACACCATTTGACCACATCTTATGAAAAATTTCAAGGGAAGAATTTCAAGGGCATTCGTACAACTCATCTTACAACTTTGAATCGCACCGTCTATGGGGGCCATTAGCCGCAGGGGGCATTTTGTGGGGGTTGGGTTAGGTTCACTGGGGGGGAAGGGGGGGGGCGTTTAAGGTTAGGTACCCCTGGGAGGGGGGTTGGGTTTAGGCACCAAGGGGGGAGGGGGAGGGTTAGGATAGGGTTGGGGGAGGGTTAGTGTTAGGATGTAGGAACAGAGGGGTAGGGTTACTATACTTACCGGACCCTTGTCGGGATCCCCAGCTTCGGGATGCCGCTGTTGGTATATTGACAGCAGTTATCCCGACTTTCAAACCCATTCCTCGTGTTGTTGTTGTTAATCAATTGTCTAAATTCTATTTGGAAAACAAGGCTGTGTGTTACGGAAGTAAAAATGAAACACTATAAATAAAGGTCTATTTGGACTTAATTTTCTGAAAGATATTTATTAAAGCGTATGAATACGTATTAATTACTCTGTGCAGTGAGACTAGGTCATTTTAGATTTATTGTATTTATTAATTAAAAAGTGAAGCTTTCATATTGTGTATTTAAGAGTAAAAAGTGCAGTATAGCCTAAAAAAATGAGTGACATGTTCATGACTTTAAATATTTCAGATTTCAGCATAATGTTGTATCTAGGCATTCAAAATATTGATTTATTTTTAAATAATGTATTAGATTATATATGTCCTTTTCCCCTGCACTGTCTAGACTTTGCTTTCGGTCCTGGACAGGAATAAGGAAATTGCTTTCAGGTCATCCTAATAGTCATGGATGACTTTCATCCATTCGGCAGCGATTCCAAACCTTTGTGTCAGGACACAGGCTGGGTCTGTCATAACAATTTATGGGCAGCTCTTGAAAGAAGTTGAAGATGAGCAGTTGTATATATTTTTGGAGGAATATTTAATTTGTAAGTCAGTACATTAGAATTCACCCTGATTTTCAAACATACTACATACGTACTGGTTCTCGGATATGTATGCTTGTTTTCTTCGTTGCTTTATGTTGATTCTTCAGCAAATAGTTGGTTTCAACATTCAAACAGTCTTGGGGACAGGATTCGTCCTGGTTATTTATATACAAGCTAAAAACTAATAGACAACCTTAAGCTAGGTGCACACTATATGGTGTGTGTACCCAGTGTCGGAACAACGCAATGTAACGATACATTGCGCATGCCGTACTGCACTACACGTTTTGGGGTATGACGGTGCGATGTAAGCCTATAGCAGCATGGCGTTATTCATTTCATTGTACCATCTGCTGTACAGAACAGCAAATTGGACGATGCGGTGAACGACGGATCGGGTGTACACACTGCACAATCCATAACGATATATCGTTCCGATCCTTGACAGAACGATATATCGTATGAGGGATCATATCTCGTGTACCCAGCTTTATACCTGCTACTGTACAAACCATCAATACGTTGTAAAATAAATGAGTAGTGAGTTTGTCTAGCTATCAGTACTTACTGGTAATGTCAATAACAACTTATCCATGATCTGGATAGTATTTAAATGTAGCTAATTTGAGTTTTCTGTATTTTTGTTTCTTGGCCACCTTGGGTCTTGCAAATGCTTGACTTACAGTATTGTCTGTACTGGTTCAATGATAAAATGTATGCCTGTCCTCTGCTATAGCAGCAGGGCTTGTTAAAAAATTAACCCAGTCTCAGCAGCTGATCTGTAAATCCACGATGACAGGAAGAATGGGTGCTACATGGTTGTGATTCATCCCTGGAGAGAGTCTGTTTACCGCTTCAGCCTGCCACGGTCTTGGTGCTTAGGTTAGCAAATTATTTGTGGTGCTGGCTCCTGAGGTTACAGGGGCTTCTCTTTTCCATGAAACCAGCTGGTCTGCTCACTGCTAGAGGAAACCTGGGTTTGACAGATACTTCAAAGCAATTCACTTTCAGCTGTATTTTAGTAGTGATTCTTTTAGGTCATTGTTCATGTCACACCAATGCCCATGTACTGTAATGCGGCCTATGATGTCATTGTGATTTGGAGAAGTGTAACTTGTGTACCTCCATCTGCTGCTAAACTTCGCTTCTCAATAGTCAGCCAATGGGTGTCAGAAGATCACAGTCACAGTCTGTCATCCGCAGAGGAGATACAGGTTCCAGCTTTCTCTCTGTCACTCTTTTTTGCTCTCCTGCTCTTTATTAATTGTATTTTTTCTTTCTTGTAACTGTAACCATTTTACACAGTGCTTTAGTATGGCAGCTTGCTGTCAATCAATAGCTTAAATATAAATAATATTTTAACAACAATTGCTGCACTTGGGTATTTCTGAATTTATATGCCCGATTATGTGGGCATACCACAGATATTACACCATGTAAAAGTTTCCTAACACACGTGGAGGCTGATTGCACACAAGTCAGCAGCATTCTTGCTAAGCAATTAATACAGATGATCTGTATACAGAGTTGGCTGAATCCGTCCTCCATTAAATAGGTTTTTTGCCGCATGCAATATCGTGCCAACCCGACGATAATCATGCAACATCGGGAATGCACAAATTGGGCATGCACACTGCATGATTTGTCGTTCCGATTTGGCCAAATTGGGCCGATCTATCGCTCCAGTCTGTACCCGGCATTAGTGTTTGTGTCTGAAGTCTATGCGCTGTAGTGAGCAATTGTTTATTTTTGTATATTCGCTGTCTTCAGTGCTTCTTACACTTTCACCTATGTTGCATGCAGCGTCTGTGGCAGCTTTAACTTTAAAGAGAACCTGTCATGTTTTAATTGTTTACATAGTGCCTGGTGCACTATCTAGGTGTAAATCTATACTCCCTGCATAGAGAAACAGTACACACTGAATCGCATGACTCTCACATTCTGTGCTATTTTCATTCCTTAATGCTCGCAGAGAAGCTCATTCCTTAACATTAACCAGGGATCTACACATTATAATAATGATCATTTTATATTTTTAAGCACCACATGGCTCTGCAGTGCCACACATTGTAAAAAATAGGGCATACATAAAATATGGACCTACAAGATAGACAAAATAAATGCAGACACAAAAACAAAGTGTGGGGAGAACGCAGCTGAAACAAGATGGGTGACCGTGGCTCAGAGTGGAATTTGGGACAGATGTGTGGGGCATTAGTATCGGTGTGTATGTATGCCTATATGTATGTGTGTGTGTATTTGTATATATGTGTGTGTGTGTGTGTGTGTGTGTGTGTATATATATATATATATATATATATATATATATCTATCTATACGGCGGCAATCGGGGATTATAGAAAGAACGACACAGCAATCACTGTTTTTGTCTACGTTTAAGTGCAACCGCATGAAAATGCAGTTGCATTGAAACGTTGACAAGAAAAGTGATGGCTGTGTCGTTCTTTCTATAATCCCTGATTGCCGCCGTTATAGAGATATGTTGTGTAAGGTGCGTCTAACCCCTATTACGAAGGGCAACTGGGTAAGAAACTGATTTAAAGAGTGCTGGATTATTGCTTTCTTGATATAGATATAGAGATATATATATATATATATATATATATATTTTTTTTTTTTAAGACATTCTGTGCATGTAAGCAACCATTTATGAAAAACTTGCCCTGTTCTCTTTGAGAGCGTGTAGATTTCAAGGTGGAAGTAATGGTGGGTATCCACTACCCGATTACACAGAGCGATTGCAATCGTGCAATTGCTCACTAATCAGGCACAAATCGGGCACCAAAATGTTGGAAACAACCAGCGATGCGCGCTCCCGCTGGTCGTTTCCGACATCAATCATGGCCCGAACATGCCGGTCAATCTGCCGATAACGTCAGATTGACCATGTTCGGGGATGATGGATGGTGCCTGCACGGAACTACTGATCGTTCAGTGTAGGCACTGCTGTGGTTGGGGAACAACGGTACGATTTCGATGTCGTAATCATACTGTCTTTCCCTAATCTTCTAGTGGATGTGCGCCTTAACTCTTCAGCCATCCATTAGATAATGTATTTTCTAGACAGTACATTGTCATGTGAAACAGATTATGATTTCACCCTTTATACATTTTCCTCTTTCAGAGAAATGGCTTGAGACATGCATAGAAGGGCCTGACTTGCAATGAGTAATCCTCAAACATTTCAATGGGGCTCTTTCATAAGACGCTCATGACATTTGCACAATCAAGTCATTTTAGTTGGTGCTAAAATGAATTTCCTCTTGTCACCAGCACAAATTCATGACGTACTAAAAATGAGCTGTCATTGAATCACACTAAAGCGACTTCCATGAAATCATTTTCACACCAAAAGTGTTCTTTTTATGAGGGCTCTTGGAATGATGCCATAATGTGTGATTGATGGGTTAACTGCCTACATTAGCAGAAGGGACCGAGTCACATTTCAAGTCCACAGACGTCATATCCCCTTCCCCTCCGGAGCTGTCCAGCTCAGGTTACTACCCAAGCAAAGAGTCAAAGAGAACTTATCAGCAAACACATGCAGTAGAATGGTTTGCCTCAGCCTCGCAGAGGGCATCTCTCTAACTTAAAAGCAAGTTCAATTGTGGAGTAAGGAATTTTAAGCCTGCTTTCTTTTTGTAACCTTTTAGGCCAAATGCTACTGAGCCTTGCTCTTGAAAAATAATACTAGACAGACGGCATCCAGTGCGCTACTGTAGTCCGATGTCTGGTGGATTGTTAAGTTTGAAAAGAGAACCTGCTGGAAGAGACTATTTCCTGGGCTACAGCATCAGCAAAGGAATCTTATTTTAGGAACACTCAAGAGGAAGATTATGTGGCCATTGGGATAAGCAGGTTCGCAGACCTAGGTGACCTAACCCTCCCACAACAAACACAAGTGGGTAAGTTAAACATCTAATATATATGTGTGTGTATGTGTATATATATATATGTGTGTGTGTGTGTGTGTGTGTGTGTGTGTGTGTGTGTGTGTATATATATATATAATGTTCAGGAGAATGAGGAATACAGTTATGCACTTCCATTTGTTGTCATCGTCCGTGAAATGTTCTTTTTAGTTTTTATTCATGAAATCTCTGCAATGCAATATGTGTATATATATATATATATATATATATATATATATATATATATATATATATATATATATATATATATATATTGGTAGTTTATAGCGGCACTCCACTTCTACATAAACACGCTTCAAGCAATCATGGTTTGCAACGTTTCAGCACGTGTAATATGGCACTTTCGTCAGGCACAATGCAGCAAATAAATATATATATATTGCTGTATTGTACCTGACGAAAGCGACGTATTAAAGGCACTGAAACGTTGCAAACTATGATTGCTTGAAGTGTGTTTATGTAGAAGTGGAGTGCAGCTATAACTGCTACTGCATATTCCGGTGAGAATCCGGTAATTCACCGGGCACCCCTCACAGGATCATATTGCCAAGCGCAGTGAGTACTGGTGTTTGGAAAATTATATATATATAATAAAAAATATGGTTTGTGTGTTCTGCATGAATACAGTATACTGTGCAATTCAAATGTGAAAATGTGATCAGAAATATTTTATAAATATAAAGGTGTTATGAGGAAAGTGTCTGCACTGCTTATAAATAGCAGTATGGGATATGTTGTCAGGAAACTTAGAATCCATAAAGCTTTTAAAATGAAATTGGAAAATAAATAAACTAGCTTATTGCATAGTGAATGTATATTGCACACTGTTATGCCTCCTCAGAGTCGTTGTGAGGGGCACGCCTGCCACTACTAATGAATAGAGGGATACAGGGGGAAAGACAGTGGTCACTTTTAAATGTCTCTCTTAGGCAAGATATTCCCAAAATGGAAAACCTTATTCAGGTTATTGTTTCGCTTAACATAAAAAAAAAAAAAAAAGTGTCAGAAAACCAAATAAAATTATTAACTTGAGTGATTGTCACCTGGGGGTTTGTGTACAGTTACCTGAGTGATATAGTTGAGGTGTATGCAGAGACTATTCAGGTGAGGGTAGTAGGCGTTTTGCTTACAGTAAAACACACCTAAAAACTTTGACGATTGCTGACACCTCTCCACCACAGCACAACACTCAACAGTAAGGTTATATAAGGACTGGGCTTTGGCTAGACCAGAAGAATCCAGCTTTCTGTGGATCTTCGGATTAAGTTGTTAGTGTTCACATGATGTTTATAGCGTTACACCGGCTTTTTCCTGTTGTGTCTTGTTTCATTTCTTCCATTTTGGTATATCTCTCGTAATACTGTATAAAGCCATAGATTGGGAACATAGAAGCAGTAGAAACATGATATGAACTTTTTTTTTAGAAATGATCCAGTTTCCTGTTGTGCATGGAAAGCCATTTCACATGATGTGTATGTATGTGTGTATGTGTATATATATGTATAATTTATTTATATAATGTGTGTGTAGAAGTTACCCTGGAATTGTACAGTAATTCAGTGGAACTAGCTCAGTACTATAAATAGCTCACCTGTAAAGCCAGCCTCATTCTTTATTGGCTGTACAAAGCTGTAAACCAGTTTAGTTTCTTATTCTGCCTAAATCATTTTGTTGCTGTGTTCTATCAAGTTCTTTATCTGATTAAGAACAGCAGCGTACACACTACTAGGATGAAAACACTGCTAATGTTGTTTCCTAGCTCCTATTAAAATGAATTGTAAAGTGGACCTCTCCTTTTTAAAAGAGTTAAGTATTCCTGAAGAGTCAGGTATTCCTGTTTACATTGCGTACGTAGTAGGGAATAGCATTGATTTGATATTATCTCCCTGCCTTCCAGTTACATTGATTTCTCTGAGTGCTGTTTTGTTCTACCAAACGTCTTTCAGGAGCGGTGACGTTGTAATTGGTTCAGCAGACAGAGACCGAATATATTAATTTGGTAAATTTGTTGTGAGTCACAGAGGGGAATTCAATGGTTGTTTGGGTACCCATAAGTAATGGGTGCCCGACGGCAGCTATTTAATTGTTGGCGACAGAATGATTTCCGCTTGCGCCCTAACCAGGACTTTGCACTAGTTTAGCCGCTTTACGCAGCTAAACCCAGTGCATTTGTAATGCAGTTGTGCCAGATTAGCAAAACAATTGAATTGCTTCGTCTGGCACCTAGTGTTCATTCTAGCACCCTGCATCTGTTAAAGCCTGTGCAGTTCCTCTTTCCTGCCTAGGGTGTTGCTCTCTGCTCTGGTGCTTCTAGCACACAAACTGCTGCATCTCAGCAGTTTGTTGCATCAGCTGAGGGTGCTAGAAGCATAGGAGCAGAGAGCGACACCCCAGGCAGGATCGAGGAACTGCATGAGTTGTGACAGGTGCAGGGTGCTAAAATGAAGACTAGCGCCTATTACTTATCACCGCGCAAAAAATAATTGGATTCAACCCATATAATCCTTTTTAAGCCAATATATACTGGTGTTACACATTCTCATGTTCAGAACCATGGGAGTATGAAATTAAGAGACTCTGGGCCTGATTCAGAGCTGAACGCTCTGACCAGAGCGCTCATTCTGAATCAGGGCCCTCCTCCTTCAACTTGGAGCGGCCTCATGGACGCTCGCATAGCTGTGGGTTACCACCCACAGCTATAGCGAGTGTCCATGAGGACCATCGCGACCATCGGGCTTGTGATGAGACCCTGCGGTAGGGTCTCGGTGACCATAAGCCCTGGAGTGATTTTGGCTCTATCACTATTGATGTCAGTGGGGCCGGACTCAGACGGTAGGCGTTCCCATGGGAACGCCTCCGTCTGGCAGCCACGCCCCCGGCGCGCCCACCAAAGGGGGCGTGCTGTCACTCACCATCGACAGCACGCCCCCTTTGGTGCGAGACCCATAACTACGGCTTGGCCGTCGTTATTCGGGTCTCGCGCATGCGCACGACGGAGCTCCCTCCGTTGTGCGCATGCGCAATTCGACACCATTGACCCGCTTGCGAGCGTCCTGTGCTCGCGAGCGAGTCTGAATCAGCTCCTAAAATTTGGGTGAAGGCTCACTGATCTCCCAATAACCCAAAAACAAGCCTGCATGTCTCCTGAAATGTCCCTATGTCCTCCTTCCTACTTGTTCTGTGGGCAAACTGAATGCTGTTTATGACCAGGTGAGTAGTACCAAATGGTTCCAACCTGCCACCATTGGGCGCTACATAACTGCATCATTCACTCACATATAAAAGTATCTGCAGCATCTTGGAAATTACGTGCTATCACGCGTAGGAACGAAAACTGCTGACTGGCATCTCTAACAGAAACCAGTGACTCTTATCCGAAGCAGGCAGAAGCTGGCAATACCTCACCAAAGTGAGAACCTTCTTTGTGGCATAGTCCAGGTAAACATACACTTTAAAAATACATTCAGCATTTAATTATGGAAATTAGCTATTCACTGAATAAACTAATAAAGTTAGATATGTGGTGACAAAAGTGTACATTTAAATCGTCCTGTGGCATTGTTCTTGGTAGTTGTATTGCTTATTAGGACATTTGCTTGTATCAGGCAGGCAAGTGCTTTCAAGCAGTAAGACTAGGAACATTCATCTTGAGAGCATTGTGTTGGTGACATTTATAATGAATGGTTCAAGTATTTTGAGTGTGAAACACAAACCTGATAATGGCACAACCAGCACCTGATACAGTGTTTACATTTATTTGGTGTATCTTAACCATTCATTGGTTGAACTGTGTAAACTGGAACACACAGAGAATGATCATGTTCCACAAATACAGAGTGTTGGTCCAATACGGCGGTAATTCGGAACAAAAGTGATTTGGAACTTTCATCTTGGGGAAGAGATCTCAATCCTTCTAAAGAGGACAACCAAACAGATTCTAGGGGGGTATATTTACTAAAGTACAGGTTTATAGAAGTGGAGATGTTGAGCATAGCAACCAATCAGATTTTAGCTATTCTCTTCTAGATGGTGCTAGATACATGGTAAGTAGAATTTGATTGGTTGCTATAGGCAACACCTCCACTTCTATAAACCCAAACTTTAGGAAATATACCCTCAACTCTCATTATATAGAAGGTACTACATGAATGATAACTTTAATCTGATTGGGTGCTATTGGCAACTGCTCCAGATATCCTCTTTAGTAGACTAGATAAATCTTGATTTGATAAATCTCCCCCTAAACCTGTGTGCACATGGGTTGATTTTTTTAACGATTTGTCGTTAACGACAAATCGTTCAGTATTTGCCCCAAAATGATGAACGAAAACTACAAATGCACGCTCCCATTTGCCGTTTGTAGTTTTCGTTCATCAATCGATCTTGATTTCGTTCAGTATTTGTGCTCTGTGTTGTTAACGACACTGAGCCCAAACTGCCGGGGACACACGGGACAATGGCCCTGATTCAGAGCCGGACGCTCTGACCAGAGCGCTCGCTCTGAATCAGGGCCCTCCTCCATTAATATGGAGCATCCTCCTGGACGCTCGTATAGCTGTGGGTCACCACCCATAGCATATATACGAGCATGCAAAAAGATGGTCGCGATGGTCTTGACCATCGCGACCATCGGATTTGCGAGGGAAACCCTGCGGTCGGGTTTCCCAACCGCAAGGCCAGGAGTGATTTTGGCTCTATTAGAGCCAAAATCACTCCCACTGACATCACTAGTGATGTCAGTGGGGCCGGCTTCAGACGGTAGGCGTTCCCATGGGTCGCCGGGTCTCTCGCATGCACACGACGGAGCTCCCTCCGTCGTGCGCATGCGCAGTGGGGACCATCAACCCACTTGCGAGCATACTGCCGCTCACGAGTGGGTCTGAATGACCCCCAATGTTCGTTCAGGGCGCATATCGTCCTATGTGTATGCACCCCCAGATTTTCATGGCTAGGAATGAACAACCAGAAAAACAAGCAGCAGTTTTGTTACTTTTCTGGTCTGTAGTTGTCCACAGTACCTGCAAGCTGTGAGTGTCACAGTGTAATGCTTAGAAAATGGCTCCCGCGGTTGATTTTGATTTAATTCATTCCCCTGTATGCCAAGTTTACCCTGACTCCCAAAATATCACACCTGTACATTGGCACCAGTCTGCATATAGCCAGCAGTCTTGCAATAGCTGACTGTGTGATCTCTGTTATGATATTTTGTGATCCAGTGGCTACTTCCCTTCTTTCTACTTTTACGGACTGTCTCACACACCTACTCCTCGCCTTGCAATGCATTTTTACTAATCCATCTCATTATCGGCTTCCAGAATAATTGCAGCTTCTTCTCTCCTTTGGTACGCTCTCACTTCTCCATGTTTACATTGCCCTAAAGTAGCTAAGGGATGAGGAAACCGTTGAAACCAAGTTAGCAGAAAAGCTCTGTTCATCAGAAGGAAATGTGTAACACATCATGATGGGATCTATTCCCAGTCGGGACACTTGTAAACTGCCCCGTTTGCAACTTCAGTGTATCCTGCCACATGCTTTCTTTTGCTTGGTCAACACTGCATTTTTGTATTTTATGTTTGTTTAAATTTTTTGGTCATAAGCTGCTTTATGTTTGGGGATAAATGTTGCCCCTTTCAAAGGCACATTTAGAAATGTCTGGACACAGATGAGCTTTTTGTTTGTTTTGCTGTTCATTTCTGCCTTAAGCCAGTAGCATTCAGTTAGACCAGCTTACGTTACCTTTCATTATGCATTAAAGGGTTTCGTCAAATTGTTTGAGTGTATTGTGACAAAAACACTGGAAAGGTTGTCAAGGGGAGATATATTTGCCCCAGGTTTATAACTTCTGTCTGGTAGACAGAAGCTGATTAGCAGCTTTGATTGGTAGGCCACCTGTGAGAGGCTGTTAAAAGGTGTCTCTGTAGTCAGTTTCTCACTGCCTGGGGAACAAGACAGAGGCCTGTTCAGAGAGACTGTGATTACTGCATGTAAGTGCTGTGCTAAGACGTGTTTTGTGAGAAGGATGTTAGGTCCTTCCACTCCTCTGAGAGAGGGAATCATTTTACTTAGTTAGATCCGGGCAGGCCAAGATTTACTTTTAGTTTTGTTAATTTTTGTGCTGCTAATAAAACTAGCTGCGTTACTTGTACCTAGACCTTGGACTGTTGTACTACTTGGCTGCTGCAAGACGAGTGCAACCGTTTACCCCAGGAGACAGCACCCTTACCCTGATGATGCCACAGTATATATTGCAACTGTAGCCATCTGGCAATCGGTAGATGTGAATGAAGAAAAAAAAAATGTTGCTCTACATTATAAAAGACATTAGAAGGTCTTTTCTCCAGATTTCATTACTTCATTACTTTGTGTAATATGCTAAAAGTAGTTTTAACAGCTTTTGAACATTGACCAGGAAAGTAGCTGAAGCCTTGAGAAGGTTTCCATCTGGAAATGGATAGACATTTGGTAAGCTGAAGAAGGAGAAACACATTCTCCATCATTCAAAATCCACTCCTCTCGGTAGCTCTGTACATTACACTTTCGCATGTGCAAATGGCATTAACATGTATAACTGAGATTTGTTTTTTACATTTAAAAACATAATTGGCAGCACCATATGATAATATAATTATTTGGCAAGTAAAAGCCATTTGATTCATACAGTTGCCCTTTTCCTTTGGTGATGTCCCTGCTGGTTTTCTTTCCCTTAATGTAACACTTCTTTAACCTCTACTGGGGTCCAAAGCCGCCACCTTTTCAGACCTTTTAGTGCTTACTTCCTAAAACTTACAGCTTTATGGGGTTGGCTGCCTCTTCTAACACTTGTGCTTCAATGTAAACTTCATTTTTTTTTTCACAGGTATATGACTATTCTGTTACTTTGCAAGCATTGTGCAAGGGTTTCCATTTCTCCTGGCAGTAAAACAATGACTTAACTGGTATCTGAAGGCACCACAAAGTCTGAATCAACAAGGAAGGGCATTCCATTGATATGCAGGACAATGAGGCTCTGCCAGGTCACAATAATTGTTAGGTGCTGAGCGGACAAGGTCTTGGTGGTTTTTCAAGTGGCTGTTTTATTTGTTCTGTGTGAACGTACAGATACACGTGATGGGGCTTGTTTGCATTTCAGCTCATGAGGAAATTTCGGGCCCGATTCAGACCTGTTCGCTAGATGCATTTGCACGCAGCCGTCTGCTGCAAAAGTATGCAAATCCCGCAATCACATGCCGAGGTATTAGCACGGCCACTATGTCTTGGCGTGCGATCGCGGTGTGTATTTAGATGCCCCCCAACCTGTCTTAAGACGCCCACTTTCGCTTAGTGATACACGTCATATCCAGGAAGTGTACGCAACAATTGGTAACATCGAGTACCATCGGACCCGTATGCAGCACTTGTGGCTGACCATACCCTACCGCAAGCACTGCAAGTGCTTCAGTGTGTAATTCAGCCATGTGACGTGTATTATGATGCTGCGTCTTAATTATGCACGCTTCTGAAACGGCGTTAAGATGCACAGACACGCCTGCGTTCGCACCACCACTCCCCCGTTTCTATCGACCAACCCCTGTCACCACCCACAAACAGCTCGTCCTGTCACTCAAGCTAGCAAGGCGTCTATGTACAAGAGGCGATTGCTTCGCGATCGCATGGACTGGTTTGCGCATGCCCATTGCGCTGTATACACATGCGCACATAACAAACAGTGGCAGGCTACGTGCGAACGGGTCTGAATCAGGCCCATAGTTCACACAGTTTCATGTGATTGAATAGGATGACATTTTGGGCCATTTTACATTTGAAAATTGTTCAATATAGAAAAGAGGTGTTTCCCAGTATCCTTTTCCTAAAATCTTAGCCTCAGATGGACTGGCAGAGATGCACTTTCTGTTTGGTTGGGTGGAGCAAAATTGTCTGTAATGCAAAGTGATTGTTTGAAGAAATGTTGCCTTGTTATTTTCACTTCGTATCAAAAGGAAAACTTGGACTATTTAAGAAAAGACACTGCTTAGGATAGATGCATTTGACTCTTTGTATTAATGTGCTACGTGTATTAATTAGGGATGTGCAGGCTCGGATAGGTTCGAGTTTGCACGTTGAGTTCGGATTTTTCCCTCCAAAAAAACGGAACTCAGAAAGAGGCAAAACGTCATCTTACATGGACGAACATCATCATTCCTGAAAGTCCAGGAATGATGATGTTCGTCCATGTAAGATGACGTTTTGCCTCTTTCTGAGTTCCGTTTTTTTGGAGGGAAAAATCCGAACTCAACGTGCAAACTCGAACCTATCCGAGCCTGCACATCCCTAGTATTAATAGTGGACATTTAAATAATAATTTTATGTAACCTTTTAAACATCTACAACTTTGGGGATTTAAAATCCATAATTGTTAATACACACAAATGAAGAATCTGTGCGGAAGAGGCGAACATTAACTTCAGTGCTGTTCCGGATAGGTTGCGGCTTAACTCTTCACTCATAGTAGTAGGCACTTGCAGCGTGTTCTCTGAATTAACTGCTTGCCCTCCAATGAGCTCAGGTTATTGACCTCTGGCAGCTAATCAGAAGTCATACTGCAGTTATTTGCCACTCAGACCACAATTTGGTAGGCTCTTATCTCTAATTGGCTGATAGCACAGCAGAGACCAAGTACAAAGATTTGTCTAACAATATTCCATAGCCAGGACTGCACATTGACCTGAGGAAACTGTATGTGTGTGTGTGTGTGTGTGTATATGTAATTGTCACCAAAGAAAGTGGGGATGTCAGAGACACCGCCTTCTTTGAGATTGGGTGTTTGACATAGAAATAATGGTGTCAGTCCCTATAACTAGTAAATTATTTATTTTATTAAGTTATTTATATAGTGCACACACATTCTGCAGTGCTTTACAGATAATTTTGTGTCATTCACATCAGCCCCTGCTCCAGTGGAGATCACAATATATTTCCCTACTATGTGCACACACACTAGGGTTCATTTTGGGAGTCAACCTACCACTATATTTTTGGACTGTGGGAGGAAACTTTTGGGGTCTCCAGTCGGATCTCAGATATAAAAAGCGGATCTTGCGTGTTTTTGATTGCATGTAATGGCGCGTACACTGTACAATAAAAATGTACGATATGAATGATAATGACCATATCGTTATCGTTGAGATTGTTCATTTTTTGGTGCCTACCAACCCACAAACGACCAGCGATGTGCGGGCACGTATGGATGATATCGACCATCGCCCGTGCATGCAGGCCAACCTGGTCGATATCAACCAGGTTACATAGGGACCCGCGATCGTTGGCCGCTGGCCCGTCGTCAGAGGGTTGGTGGTGTGCTGGATTAACGATCATCCAGCACACCGGGAAGGTGCAGGACGATCGGTCAGCGATATCGTTATCGCTGGCTGATCATACCGTGTGTACGCACCATAGGCAAACGCAGGGGGGGTTTCCATCTGCCTGGAAACCCCCCTCCCCAGCAAACACCATGACCACAATAGAAATAGTAATATAATAGAATTTTACTAGTGCTGCATATTCTTCTCAGTATCACAAATGAAATAATTAGCACCACCTGTGGATCGTTTAACATGTATAAGCCAGTATTAAATAACCTGTGCACCAACTAGGAGATCTGGAAAACATGCACTGTTAGGGATGCACTGCTATAGAGCCCAATATGTACATATATGTCCAGGGCAGTGCTAGGTTCTTCTGCTGCTCCTCCAGGCTCCCGGACATGCTCCAATAGTCTGTAATGGTGCCCACATCTAAAATAAAAACATTCAGCTCAGGCAGGATGGCCCTACTGCTGCATCTAATAGCTTACTGTGATTGCTGGTCCTGTATATGCTGGAATTATGACACATAATACACTTTGTATGGCGCATATTAAAGCTGGTTAAGTACTAATTATGCCCTCTTCATGGACTGGCCACACTCGCTCTAAAATCAAGCATTTGGAAACCCCCTTCTAGAAATCCTGCGTTTGCCACTGCGCACTATAAGTCCCTCTCTCATTCAGGTGCCAAAATTGACTGGAAATTAATGTTATTGATGGTACTAATACTATACAAACAAAAACTGGTCTAAGTTACATGACTTTTTGGGTGGTTTTGCCAAAACCATAACATTTGAGCGTGCTTTTCCTAAAACACATCTCTATGCTTTATATCTCTGGAATGTGACTTGTCCTGCTTTATTTGTTCTTAAGAATAATCCGCTGCGAGAGTAAAATGCGTTGTGTATTACTAACGCCGTAACAAGGTGCCCTGTGCCGCCATCACCAGGGAATGCAGCACTGCCAAGAGTGTACTGAAGACGATCCGAGCGGCTGCACAGACTGCAGGACCCCTGCCTGGAGTGTCCAAAGGACCGTCTGGGCGGCACTGCAGCAGCGTTACTGACTAGCCAATGGCACATGTTACACACTGCATACAGTCAAAATCCCGACGTTCGGGATGTCGGTGCTTAGAATACCAGCGCTGGAATCCCTACGCCTATCATAACCCCCGTGCCGGAATCCCGACCACCGGCATCTGGGAACGTAAGTAGCAGGGAGAGGGTTAGGGTTAGGCACTTGGGGGAGGGTTAGGGTTAGGCACTAAGTGGGGAGGGTTAGGGTGCGGGAGGGGGAGGTTAGGTTTAGGCAATAGGGGGGAGGTTAGGTTTAGGCATTGGGGAGGGTTATGGTTAAGGGTAAGGAGAGGATGCTGGGAGGCTGTGTTTGAAAAATGACAGGAGCGGCTGGTAGTTTATCTCTCTCCGATTTATCACTTTACAGAGCTTAGTACATCCCACCAGGCTGATTTACCAATTTTTTGCCAGAATTAACGCGGCTATTAACAGCCCAAATTACAGCATAAGTTTGTCTTCAATTGGGTGACGCGTGAATCAAGCGTGGGCATAGCTACGTTAATCAGAAATTAGGCATGATAGGCGCACTAATTTCAGCAAGAAAAATCTTGCGGACAAGTGGATATGCCCCCGAGCTGATATGGGCGAAAAACTTGGAATTCTTTGACTAACAATAAATCTGTAAATCATTAGTTATCATTATGGTATTAATGCCCTTTTGTGGAAGGTTGCTACAATGTCAGACATGCATATAACAGAATGTGATGCTTATGCACTAATTGCATATACAAGATCCATGTAACCATGTTTGTCTTAATGGACAAATGGTTTTAGATAATTTTAAAAATGTGACGGCTGACACATTACTGGACCTCATACAGGACCTTTCACAGACATTTCAGTTTCCTGTGATTGTTTGGTGAGTTAGCAGCATCTTTGTAGTTGTCAGAGGCTACGGGACATGTAGTTCAACCCTGAATTATAGCTCTTTAGATTTGTGTCAAACTGCTGTGTGCATACAGTAAGCATTACTGCAAATAGATTTTGTGATTTATACTAGAGGATTAATTTGTAAACTTTTGGAACTAAAAACTTACTTTGTATTAGGGCTGTAGACTAGCCCTTATAAACTGACGGGGGCAGGATATCCTCCAGAGGACTTTGTGTTTGCCGCTCACTTAGTAGAATGTTAATGTATTTTATATATAACTAGATTTATCATTTGTGCAAATGTTGCAGACTAAAGGTGCACACACACACAACGATTGAGTTAATGAACGATTTTAGTAAACGATTTTCTACCTTGAAAAAATGAACTAAAATCGTTTACTAAAGTTGTTCATTTACTATGTTAATTTAAATGTAATGAACGATTTTTATGAACACTTACTGCATGCAAGATATGGCAAGTTTTACTGTTACTCTGTGCATCCCATGTACTGTGCTGCAGACACAACTTGGCACTTTACCTGTTAAGACCCATTGTCCTATTAATATGACCTACATTTGTGCACAACTTAATGTGTCTTATTTTGTGCTCTATATAGACCCAATTAATTTTGTAACTGGGGCCTGATTTGTAAAAATATTGGATATAAATTCTCATTTTATGGGTTTCAATAGGTTAAAAATTACAATAATAATAATAATTATTAATACAGGTTGAGTCTCCGATATCCAAAATGCTTGGGACCAGGGGTCATTTGGAAAATTTGCATATCGTGGAGCATTTTTGAGTTTAATAAATTGTGCTCCAACCAGAGCTTGTGATGGGTCACCATATGACTGATATACAACAACATTTTGGTGCTCAGTATAATTAATTTACATTTAACAATATTTCGCCAGAGTTTTTAGATTAGATTGGTGGTAATATACTCCCCAATCTACTTATCCAAATAATTAATTTGCCTATGATAGGCGATTTATGTACTATGTCTGTTTAATATTTGTGTCTTGTGTGGTGCACCTATTACTTTTAGTAATATAAAATTAAAGATTATATTTTAACTGGATATATATTTAAAAGAGTGCCCTAGCAACTAGCCCTCTCTTTTTTTTTTTTCCCTCTTTTGTTTAAACTTGTCTACATTTTGTCGCTAGGGTTGGCATTGAATAGTAGTCTCTAATATGTATTGTTTTTTGTATAAAGGTCAATAGGATACTCCTTGTATATTTTTGATCAGATGCTCTCTGTGTTGTGTTGTCACTAGAATGGTTCCTGAATGGATATTTGTTACTAGGATGCTCGCTGAATTGTGTATTGGTCACTAGAGTGGTATCTGTATTCTATTGGTCTCCAGAATGGTCTCTGTATTGGATATTGGCCACTAGAATGTTCTCTGTATTGTAAATTGGTCACTAGAATAGTAATTATGCAGCCTGACACTATCCATATTTAATGCACAGTTGCTGCTCTTTTGAAGATCATTATAATTTTATAGGTACAGCCATGTATTTACCTGCATTCTTACGGTAGGGGTGGGCATACTTTTGGATTTAAGACTACGTATACGCAGCGATGCGTCCCCTCTGCCGACGGGCCGACATAGTATGTGGCCCATACACACTAGACGATCCGGTACCCGACCAACTGATATGTTGGCCCTTGCCGCATCGTCAGGTCGGCCCTACATGCAGTCCAACCTGACAATGCAATTGATGACCCCACGGGAGCACGCACCGGACGACATAGAGCATACACACTAGACGATTTTGAACGATATGTTGTTCCGATGCGTCAGATTTGGGCATATCGTTCCAAAAATAGTCAAGTTTGTATGCACCTTTAGTGATCTACTATAAAGGCCAAAAATCTTTCTCTTCCTACCCAGAAGTAAAGGGATTGTTGCAATGGCGGGTGGCCATGGCGATGCCCACATGGGTCCTTGTGCACTGGGCGACCTCCCCATTTGCACTGCCTTACTTAAGACCCTGGCCTCAGCCTGCTTCTTATTGGCTATTGCTGTCACAAGTGACAGCCGACGGGGACAGCCGCAGCTTTGGTGCAGCAAACCGATAACCGCTACTGATGGACCTCACCGTGCTCTACCAGTCCAGTGTCCGAGGTCAATCGAGATCAACGCTTTGGCCACCCCTGCTTTACAGAATACTGTTAAGTAATTTGGTTTTCTTGCTTTGGTCATTATTAGCCCCTCTGGCCACTTGCATTTTCACTGCAGTGTCCATGGAGGGTCAGGTTGCATGTAAATCAATATTTAAATGAACTCTTTCTTGAAATTAACTTTGGCTGTTCTATGAATCTGTGATCCTCATGGCTACCAGCATTTTAAATGTATTATGCATATGTTCACCTGCCTTGAGCTGAATGGCAGGTGAACAAATTCAGGAAATTTTCAGGAAAGACCGATCTGACAGTCTTGAAAGGCTCATCATTTAGTAGTAATGGTCTGCAAATCGGCTGATTTGTTACCATCATTACATGCAATCTACAGCCCCGATTGGTCGTTGAAATCGAACATGTTGGACAACCTGATACTCTAATTCCAATCACTTTCTGGTTGTAATCTGTGATCTGTGAACCCCATATATTACAGATTTAATCTGCAGTCACATCTACCAAGACAAAGAAACAAATCTACAGGCAGTATAGGGGTTACTGTATTTTGCCGGGAATTCGGTAATCTAATACAGTGAAAAATGTAGTGCTGCGGCTACATGTTTTCAGTTCTATTGACTAACTTGACACGGAAGCAAAAAAAAAAAAGTATATTATATATAGTGGCTGGATCAGTAAATCTGGCGTGTGAATGCTTGAGGAATTCAGGCAGTCAGCCCAGAAAAGGGGAGAGTTTCCTGGCTGTGCGCAATCCTGCGTTTCCTAGTCCCTCGGGAGCAGCGGGTAAGAGAGTGCGTTTAAAGAGTGGGCAGTATCAGGCATCGTCACCAGCTGAGATTGCTGCCTGCGTACTGTCATTTTGCAGCCTCTATAATAAGAGCAATGTTATTATTACAGGCACCTAATCTATTATAATGGTCATTACCTCCCTGATATGCGTCCTGAAGAAATGTGACCCAGTCTATTGGAGCAGTATTAAGTTATAGGTTTGTTGTCTTTTGTATGTAAGGAATAGTTCTGCAAATTGCAGGTGTTCTTTGTTACTTAACATTACTTCTCATTAGTATGATATGTAATGCAATGCTGTAAAGTAACCTAGTGTTTCAGCTGCGTTTACCTTATTTGATTAGCTGCAACTCCTAGCCAGTCTTTTGTTTAAGTAAGAGGGCTTTTAGTACAGCATGGAAAAATGCTTAGTTTTGCAAGAAATATGAAGCCTGCCTGGCTATGTGCATATTTTAACCCATTGTTTGCCATATTGTAAAAGAATGAGATTGAGTTGACTGTAGTTATGCCATTTTTATAGGGTGGAGGTGGAGGGGTGTCTGTGTGGGTCTCCATCAGCCATCTGCAGAAGGTCCAAGACACACAGACAAACCCAGTTGGACTGGAAACTGGGGACTGATAAAATAAAGCTATGCCCAGTATACAGATGTGTCCACATACATCTATCCTCCATGCGCTACAAGTCGCACCACACATAATTCGTGAGCTCTGTGTGCCTGGGGAGCGCTGAGCATCTTTTCTGCGACTTTTACCTTCAAATGCGTCTTATTCACACAGTGATGTGAATAGCTAGCACAAGCAGCTTCTGCTGATTAATATGATATGCAGCATGCCTATGTTCTCTGTGCGTCTGCGGGTGTATCTGACTTGCGAAATGCTACGTTACATTGTTAGCAGCTGTGTTAATAAGACACATTAAAAGGTAAAAAGTTGCACAAAAAGACGCTCGGTGCTACGGAGTCACGCCACAGCATCGCGTGATTAGAAGGGCTGTTTAACGCGCAAGGAGGCTAGATGTATGAGGACACATCTGTATTACAAAAGAATAAACTTTAAAGTGTAAATCATTATGCAGTTTTAATAAGAAACTGGTCTAGCATTAAGCGTACAGTGTAAATTCCTAATTGCAATATGCCCTTCTTGGAAGGGCAATGCTGTAAAATAAACCCTCTTTGTGTTGTGTCTTAGGGGTATATTTACTAAAGTAAGAGTTTTTAGAAAGGGATGTTACCCATAGCAACCAATCAGATTCTACTTAACATTTAACTAGCACCTTCTAGGAGATAATAGCTAGAATCTGGTTGCTATGGGCAATAGCACCACTTCCAAAAAGTATCACTTTAGTAAATATACCTCTTAGGGTCAGCGGATCAGTCAGCACAGTGTATACCCAGCTTTACACTTTATTTACATTAGCTGTTGTTTGGGCAGCCACGGATATATATAAATATGTGATTACGCAGAACAAATGTACTGAAAGCTGGTAGTCTCCGATGTCATCGAAGTGCATAGTGGGCATGCTCACGTCAGTCATAAAGGTGGCCATCTAAATGCTGACATGTCAAAGGGTAACTTTTTTACATAAATTGGACAGATGTAAGAGACTATAAATATGACGTGATAATATGTTGTATTTTCCGGTATCTGTTTAATCTGCATGTGTGGTCATGTGACCTGTACTCTTTAAAATCAAACTGAGTTAACAGTGCACAATTTGTTTTATTCAAATTATTTTGAATACTTCCCTTTACATTGTAATCATTCTTTATACTGTTCCTTTGGACGAAGTAAATGAAAATTACAGAAAGGACAGATATAAGCATGATTATATTATTATTATTATTGGCACTAGTTGTTGTTCAATTACAGCTTTTGAACAGTTTAGTTGATGGCAAAAGTATTTTTGTCATACCCTCTGTAAACACAGTCAGCCTCTTACACTGAAAATTTTCAGATGGTAGCCCAAACATTCTTTTTACTAAGCTGCAAGCTATTGTATACACCTGCGTTCTCTTGTGTCCCAGACAGCAGAGCAAGCTCTTTACATAGCCCACCAGACAACTAAATTAGCTTTCCTCTTATAGAGTAATAGATCACATTGTGCATCCTCACGTTTGTCAGAAACACCTGTGACAGGTTCTTAGAAATACAATATAATACTTAAAATATGTTTGTGTCCAATAGTATGGTAGCCTACCACGCGGATGAGGCTTTCCTTGGAAGACAAATTGTGTTATTTTTAAAAAAGCTGATGTGCGCATTTTTCTGTCCTGCAAGATTACCCAGTTATTGTAATCACGCCTGCATTATTTTATCAAGTCAGAGTACTTCCACATGGGGCGATTCAGTTTTTTTTTTTTTAGGTGTAATAATTAATAAGCACCCATTGTTGCAATTCAATTGTTCTGGGCGCTCACTAATTATCGCCCTCTTTGCCCCGGGTTTAGCTATGTAAAACTGCTAAACCTGTCTAAAGTTCTGGTTAGGGTGCGCTAACTGCAGTTAGGGCGCCCTAACCAGGGTGTTTATCACACATTTCTGCTCGCACCCTCCTGAGGGTGCGAGCAAAAATGCCGGCGCCAGGAGGCTATCGCGCCCTGACGGCGCAACAATTGAATTGCTCCGTCGGGCGTCTTTAAAGAAAAAAAAAAAAGCAGCCTGCAAAACATTTGAATCGCTCCCACAGTGTCTTAGGAAAACAGATACTTCCACTGAAGGAGATTCCTTTATATATTAACAAGACTCCCCAGGGTGCTTTTCTATGGAAATTCCAACTCGACTTGTTTTCTGTTCAGGAAGGTGTTTATCTCTCAGCTGTGAGTTTGTGAATCATTAATTTAGACTACTTAGATAGATAATGCAAGGTAAGCTGCATTGAAGCACCATGAAGATAAGTATGCTGCCTGTATCACTATTAAAATATATGGAATTGTTGTGAAAACATACTTGAAAAAGGCCATCATCGTTGCATATATACTGCATTAGACCATAGTCTCTAAGAAGTCCTCCTACCCTATCCACAGCCTGGCTCATTCCCTTTATCTTGTCTTCTCCCACTATTTTTTAGTTTCTCGAACTATCCTTTCCAACTTTCAGCCCCCTATACCTTCTTATTTGGGGGCCTATTCATCATCGTCGGTCATCTGGACCATAATAAAGTATCCAACTCCCTTTGAGTTGCGGTTGTTTATATATAATTAACGGAACAATTCAATATTGCTGTCCTCGCAGTGTTACTTATCGCATACTACCCGGCCGACTGCACATGAGTAACTTGAGGTCAAGCATGAGCACAGCCAAAGGCCGCTCTGTGCGGAGGCGGCAGAGGGATCCGCAAGAATACCTGTTTGCAACCCGGGACTCCTTTTCATAGGAAGCGGGGCGCCAGGAATCAGCGGTATCTGAAGATGGCGTTTATACTCAAGCCTCCAGAATATTAGGCGGCCCTATTGGGCACCTAATATTGAATGGGCCTGTACATAAAATAGCGTTTACGCATGTTCAACGGGCCCATTAGTGATGATGAATAAGCCCCTTGATGCTTTCATCGGCTCTTTCAGTCAGCAGTACTATTTTTACACTGATGATACCAAACTGCACTTGTCCTCCCCGATCTCTCATCTATTCTCATCCTATCTATTGTTTCAAATTACATTTCTGCTATCTTCTCTTGATTGTCCATTCTTTTTGAGTCTCCGCACCTCTCTCCCTGTCAATAACGCAATCTCTTCAGTTCCTGAAGTCTGCTGCCTGGGCATCACCTTTGTCTCCTCACTTTTATTTTCTACTATTTTGTACTCTGTCAGTCTCTTATCCACTCCTTTTGGTTCCATGTCTGCATTAGACCCTTACTCTCCCTCGAAGCCACCAAAACACTTGTACACTCTCTTCTCTCTCCTCTCATATAGACTACTGCAACCTTCTTCTCTCTGGTCTTATCCTCTCACCTAACTCTCTCCTCCTCAATCTTTCTCCTTAAATTCTTCTGCAAGATTGATATTCCTTTCACACCACTGTTTGCCAGTCATTCCACTGTCTTCCCACCCCTACAGAATAAAGTTTAAACTCCTCAATCTCAGCAACAAAGTTCTTACCTTTTCCTCTTACAGCTGCCACTTCATGCCCCTCACTCACATTCCCCAGTCAGCTACTACCGCCTACAAGACTTCTTCCATAGTGCTGTTTTCTTTATACACGTTTTATATGATATGTAAGTACCTCCCCAGTACCATATCTATTTGTACCAGTTTACATAAAATTACTGCTTACCCCACTCTTTTTTTTTTTTTTTTTAATTTTTAATCCCCACATCCCTGAGGCCTGACCCAAAGTAATCTGACCTGTTGTCCCACCACTCACCTGACCATCACATTCCTATTTTATTTATTTGAAATTGTTCTGAGCCCTTTAACTAATAACTGCTCCTATTCAATTAGGCTCCCTTTCTCACCCAATACCTTTGTTAATGCCGTTGAATGTGTTGACGTTGACCAGGTTTAGCGGGCATTAGTACACAGATCCGTAAAAGTTCATGGATTCATGCGTTACCTGGGTTCCTGCACCCGTTAACCACCTACTGTGCAGTGGTAAAAAAAAATACCCAATACACACCTAGCAGATATATCTGCAGATTGAATGATCTGCATATATATCTGTAGATGATGGTCGTTCATATACACTGAGTGACCATTATCTTCCAGGCAGCCGCTTGTCCCGCTGGCCAGGGGGCGAGTCCGCCCCCCCGCCACTGTATGTGTACGGGCGATCGGATGATCGCCCCTACACACTTGCCGATAGACAGATATATCTGTCCATCAGCTGTGCAGCACAGCCGACGCGATATGTCTGTGAACGACGTCGTTCATAGACATATCGCTGGTAAACACTGGCCGACTGGCACCAGATATATTGGCCGATCAATTGATTTGCCAATATATCTGTCAGTGTGTACCCATTGTACTTCGAGGCTAAGTGAATAGCTCGGGGAACTGTTATTACTGTGGATAATTAAATTTCCCCTTAGTCTGTCAACCAAGGGATAGTGCACACAGTGGAGACACCTAAAGTATACGTTAATATGAACATGAGTCTTTTAATGTTTAACGTTTTTCCATGAAAATCTGACAATGCATTTTTATTTATCATAGAGCAATGTTAAAAGATATTATACTGTGTTGTCATTACCAGCATTTGTATTGAGTGAACTCCTCTATCTTCTGTGTTATCGACAGATTTATGTTGTGAGAAATTCCTGATACATTTTCATACGTACTTGTGCATTTTTACTAGTTGATCTTTTATGTATAGGAATTTGAACTTTGTGTAGCGGTCTTTAAAAAGAGATGTCAGCACTGACCTTTACCAATAAGGTGGCTTTAAGTAATGTGGCAAGGTCGTGTTAGGCAATATTATATTGGATATGGCGCACAGTGTGCTAGCATCTCTTCCAGATGGTTCAGAATGGGATGAACTGGACAAAATATTTGTTCAGCTGTTACTGCACTAAATGATTCTGTGGTATTTTGTCTAAATCGAACACATTTCTTGTTAGTTGCACAGATCGGACAATGATCCTGTTTTAGAGATGTATGCTAATGCTACCATGAATTTGTACGTACCGGCTGTGCGAACATATGCCAATGTCGCAACCGCTGGGCTTTGTATTGAGTATAGTTAGATGAAGGAGGACAGTAATTTTAGGTTTATATGAATACAGCATATTCTGTAAAGGGATTTTCATCCCTTATGACAGATGTTCCCAAACATTCTTCGCTCACGGAGCGCTTATGTAGGGTACACACTTAAGCAACCAGCCGGCCGTCCCTGCAGACCAAGTGATCGATTTGGTAAGCATACGCACTTGCCAGTTGGCAGCTCGATAAGTCTGACCAGAGATCACAACTGCCCACCCAGTTGTGATGTCCGTGTCGGCGGTACTTGCGGCCAGTGTAACGGGGGTCGGTTTGTGGGTCGCCCGTACACACAGGCAGATGCGCACAATATATCTGCTAGAAATATGGCTTCTCCCGAGCAACACGGCATCGCACTTACTGATAGATCGTTTATGGCTGTACAAATGATAATGCATACACATAACGTGTACCTGGCATTCGTCCCTGAATGGTTTTCTTGACACCCCAGGCCAATGGGGGAGATCCAGTTAGGGGTGAGGGTCCGTTGGGGTAATCTGGCAGGAAAACTTCACTCATTTTTGCTCACACCCCATAGAGGTGCGAGTAAAAGCAAGACAGGTTTTCCTATCCTAATAACCTTCTCTGTATGCAGGTGGAACTTTGCACTTCATTTAGTCAGAGACTGAAACCAAGAGTAGGAGCTGAGACTCACAGAGAGGATGTGACAAACATGGAGGAGGGGTGGACAGGAGTCAGAGGTGGACAGGGGTGGAGAAGGGACACTACTTACATAGAATTTTGCCAGGTGCCCCGGATTATTAGCAGGAACCTTGTTCACCCGTGGTGTATTCCACTTGGCTCTCATCAGAGATAAATGCTACAGAGAATGTCTTGGCAGTAAATCATCAGTTCTCATTAAGCTGTTGTCACTGTGCTGCGCAGAGGAGGAGGAGATTACATTTCCTGTCCCCTCTCAACTGGGACAGGACCGCACAGCTACATGCATGTAGTGCAGCCTGCGTAAATGGCTATACGCTGCCTCTCTAAGGCTAACAGACAGCACGCTGCCCAGCCTACAAATATGTTGGTCCAAATAATTAAATTTGGGCCGAGACCACACACGGCACCCCTGAGAGTGTTTTGTGACACCCCAGGGTGCCATGGCACCCAGTTTGAGAGAACTGCTGTCTAATGTGATTCCTTTTCCCTCCAAATTTATGCATTGACTGGGGTCCCTTCTCCCTGATCCCTGCAGGTCACATAATGCAGTGACTACCATATTTTACTGATCATCCTGCTGAGGAATTGTGGGAAAATTTCAAAAAAGCCCAGAATCCTATGCAGTTCTAGATATGAAGCAATATCCTGATTGCATTGCTACAGCACTTGTCTAAACACAAGGGACTCATGAAGTCAGAGACTCATATTAATCTTCTGCTATATATATATATATATCGTGTGTGTGTGTGTGTGTGTGTGTGTGTGTGTGTATATGTATATATATATATATATATATATATATATATATATATATATATGTATATGTATATATATATATAGACAATATGGAATGGCACTCCAATACAGCGGGCACCAACCTAGGTGCACTGCATAAGAAGAGGTATATCCAGAGAGAAGCAGCACTCAGACGGACTTTTCACACAAAAATACTCGGGAGTAAAATACTGCCTTCGATGTTTCGGATTTTAGTCCGTCTTCAGGAAGAAAATATGATGTTATGATATTTTCTTAATGCAAAAATACCATCAGGGTTAAACCAGCCATAATGTAAAAGTATGAAAATACTTGGCACAAATCATGCAGCTTTCTAGTATCCTAAAGAGATGATGTGTGGGGAGTCATGCTCAAAGAACCCACATAGGTTCTCATGGTATTTTTGCATTAAATTATGATATTTTTTCTTTAAATGGAGTGTTGGATTATTGTCTCATGTGGACTTTGTTATATCAATTGCTGTTATCCTTGCACCCAGATCAATTCATATTAGTATTGTGTGCGTTCCCCACGTGTGTGTGTGTGTGTATATATTATATCATATAATAGCTTTGCTCATACAGCAGGTGTTCCTTGAGCATGAGAACAGAGGTGTGTTGTAAAAATCCTTAACACCACCAAAGAAGCAATATACATAAACTAGCTTGGCATCCTTTGCATTAATTGTCAGGAAATTGCAAAGGCAATATTACCTTCTATGTTGTCCTTTCTGGCCAGCAAAGCCTTAAATCAAGATAGATGATTTGTCCAGAAGCTTCGAGCCTAAACATGAGATTAAGGGCTCAATCCATTAGGTGCTAATGTCGAGTAGCGAGTTTGTTTCTTGAAACTTGCACACTTCGCAGCGACGCAAGCTACCGATGATTCTCCAATCCAATTAAAAATGCCTATTCTCACTACTCGCAGCGGAGGGGTGCGAATCGACTGCTAAATGAGATTTGCAAGAAATGCATGAAAATGTGGGGAGACCATCCCGGGCCCCCCAAAATGCATAATTTCGTTAGCAGGACCTATTAGAAGGCTGGCTGTGGGCATTAGGAAGGTACTGTAGGTTTTAAAATGGTGTCAAATGGCTGATTTGTGTTTTTTTTTTTTTTTTAACTGCAAGAAAATGATAAAAAAAAAAAACTTTTCTGTTTAATCTCAAACGGATTAAACGAAAATGTAAAATAAAAATAAAAAAGTAGGAAAAAAGGGTGATTTTGGGGTCCTTTGAGAGCACATTGAATACAAAAATTATAAAAACCATTATTTTTCATCTGAAAAATTATTGTAATTAACTTTGGGGTGCCTAAACTAACGGAAAAGTTGATTTTGGGGTAATTTGAGATTTTTTTTTTACCCCAACAAATGACATGTAATTATTGGACTAATTAAGCTAATTGGAGACTTCCAATTGCCTAATTAGTCATTATTGGCGGTGTCCAAGTGGTTCAGCACTGTCTCCCCACATTTTAACCTTAAAACAAAGATTTTTCCTTTCCATCTCTCACCCTCAAGTTGTGAATTCAGTCTGACTGATTTGCTGTGCGAGTTGCTAATTGGATTGCAAGATTAATTCACTATGCGAATTCGAAGTGAAAATAGCAACTCGCACCTCGTCATTCGCACCTAATAGGATTGACCCCTAAAGCTCAAATTAACAATGGTTTATTTAGTGTGTGGAGAAAACCCCTTTTATGTCACCACCACATTGATTGCACAGGCCATACATATAAGTCCTCTTCTGTTCTTGGCCCTTGTCCTAGGTGCACTTCATGAGCCCAGGGCTTCTCTGTCAGGGAACCATTAGTATGAATTAAGGGTGTGCACCGGCCACTTTTCGTGTTTTGGATCTGGATCTTTCTTCGTGTTTTGGATCTGGATTGGTTTTGCCAAAACCACACTTCCGTGTTTTGGGTTTTGTGTTTTGGATCTGTATTTTTTTGAAAAAAAGCATAAAAACAGCTAAAATCACAGAATTTGTGGGTTTTTCTGCTCCTATGCTATTATTAACCTCAATGACCTTAATTTCCACTAATTTCCAGTCTATTCTGAACACCTCACACCTCACAATAGTGTTTTTATGTCGAAAAGGTTGCACCGAGGTAGCTGGATGACTATGCTAAGCGACACGAGTGGGCGGCACGAACACGTGGCCCATCTAGGAGTGACACTGCAGTGGCAGACAGGATGGCAGTTTGAAAAACTAGGCCCCAAACTGTACATAATGCAAAGAAAAAAAAGAGGTGCAAGATGGAATTGTCCTTGGGCCCTCCCACCCACCCTTATGTTGTATAAACAGGACATGCACACTTTAACAAACCAATCATTTCAGCGCCAGGGTCTGCCACACGACTGTGGCTGAAATGATTGGTTCGTTTGGGCCCCCACAAAACAAACTGGCAATTAATCTGTCCCTGCACAAACTGGCTCTACCGAGGTAAGATGTCGTCCTCATCCTCCTCATCCACCGATTCTTCACCCTCTTCAGTGTTGTGTACATCCTCATCCTCACAGAGTATTAATTTGTCCCCGCTGGAATCCACAACCACCGGTCCCTCTGTACGTTCTGGAGGCTGGTCTCTCTGGAAGAGTTGATAATTAATTTTTATGAACATCATCTTCTCCACATTTTGTGGAAGCAACCTCCTATGCCTTTCGCTGACAAGGTTCCCGGCTGCACTAAACACTCTTTCGGAGTACACACTGGAGGGGGGGCAACTCAGGTAAAATAGAGCCAGTTTGTACAGGGGCCTCCAAATTGCCTCTTTTTCCTGCCAGTACAGGTACGGACTGTCTGACATGCCTACTTGGATGCTGTCACCGATGTAATCCTTTAACAGACAGACGCACGCTTGTCGCTGCTGCTTTGAGGATGCAGGTGCGGCTACAGCCCACACAATTCACAAAGACAGAAAAAAAAGAATTTTTTTTTTTGCGGAGCGCACTTTGGGGGTTACAGCACCCTTTAATGGACAAGCCATCCGGCCCTTTACTTATGACACAGGCGCACGCTTGGCGCTGCTACTTTGTTGATGCACGTGCAGCCACAGTGCACACAATTCACAAACACAGAAAATAATTCCTCCACCATTCTGTCAGTGGTGACAGTATCATATGCAGTGACAGTAGACATGTCAGAAATTGACATTGTTGGCACGTCCTTCAGTCCGGAACACTCTTTCGGAGTACACGCTGGAGGGGGGGCAACTCAGGTAAAATAGAGCCAGTTTGTACAGGGGCCTCCAAATTTTTTTTTTTCTGCCAGTACAGGTATGGACTGTCTGACATCCCTACTTGGATGCGGTTACAATGTAATCCTCCACCATTCTGTCAGTGGTGACAGTATCATATGCAGTGACAGTAGACATGTCAGAAATTGTTGGCAAGTCCTTCAGTCCGGACAGATGTCCAAACCGGCCCTTGACTTATGACACAGGCGCACGCTTGGCGCTGCTGCTGTATTGATGCACGTGCGGCTACTGTGCATACATTTCGCACACAAACACAGAAAAAAAGAATTGTTTATTTTTTTGTGGAGTGCACTTTGGGGGTTACACCACCCTTTAACAGACTCATGGGACACAGGCGCACGCTTGGCGCTGCTCCTTTGTTGATGCACGTGCAGCCACATGAAAAAAAAATTCACAAACACAAAATAAATTTTTTATTTTTTTTGGAGTGCACTTTGGGTGTTACAGCACCCTTTAACAAACGAGCCAGACGGCCCTTTACTTATGACACAGGCACACGCTTGGCGCTACTTTGTTGATGCACGTGCGGCCACAGTGCACACAATTCACAAACACAGAAAATTATAATTTTTTTTTGGAGTGCAATTTGGGGGAGCACCCTTGATGCACAGATCACCCCCTGGACAACACTACCGCACCCCTCTAGGACTACAGCCTTTATGGGACTCTGCACAACACAGTCCAACCAGCCCCTATAGACTTTGGAGTGGACACAGCCCCTATGACTGCAACTGACTGCACAACACAGCCCACCAAGCCCCTATGACAGCAGAACAACACATCCCAGCCAGCCCCTATGGACAACAGCAGCACAACACAGCCCAGTCAGCCCCTATGGACTGAGTGGACACAGCCCCTATGGACAACAGCAGCACAACACAGCCCAGCCAGCCCTAGCTCCCACCCTCCCTCTTCGCTGTCCACAGTGAGAAATGGCGCCGACGCGGGGACCTTTTATAGAATCCATAACCCGCGAGATCCGGAAGGTGGGATGATGATGTTTTGCCTCAATTTCAGATCTGAGTCAGGCGGGAAAAGTTGAGCCTGACTCTGATACGACTCGTATCGGGGGGGTTCGGATTTCAGAAATCCAAACCCGCTCATCCATAGTATTCATCGCTCCATGCGGCACTGCTGAATAGATTCTGGCTGCAGGGCGCCATTCTAGACACCCTGCTATAACCAGATGAGGCTAGCAGAAAGAAACTCAGAGGGCCAGACCAAATTATTCCGCGGGCCTTATATGGCCCCCTGGCCTGAGGTTCCCCATCCCTGCTTTAACTCAATTGGACACTTCTAAAACTACAGAAATGTAAACTGGTTCCATTGGGAGTCTGACTGGGAATTAAAGTGGGATAATATAATATGTATAAGGAGGTAAACTTAATTCTGCTATAGACTTGTCCCATAGCGATCAGATGAAACCCATCAGGGCCATAGTGCACTTTAAAATCAAAGAGCAACCTACATAATACACTGTACTGTGTTATATGAAATGTAGTATTGCAGTACTATTGCTTCCACATTGTTTGTACAAATATGTTTGATATTTACTCTTGCTACATTTCACTTCCTCATTTATTTGAAGCCAGTTACAGGAAATCATTAATAGGTTACGGGGGAGTAGAGAAGTTGCCCCTAGCAACCAATCACCTTTGAGGTAACATCAAGTGCATTCTATAAAATGATAGGTAGAAGCTACAGTAATTGGTTGTTATGGACAGTTTCTCCACTAGCCCACTCTCTAGTCCTTTACACTGCATGATACAGCTAACCCTTTTAATTATGTGACCTAGTTTTGGAATAAATACACCACCTGTCTGAGGGGATAATACTTGGTCAGCTTATTTCCAAGCAATATCTTCAATATGAAGGTCAAAGAGCATACAAAGAAAATCTGAGAAAAGATAACTAAAAAGCAATAGTGATGGGAATGATATACAAATTTACTTCTATGCAATACCGATAAGTCTATCATAAAAGAAATGGGGCGGGATGCTTCAATACAGACTTTGCTGTCAAATCTCCAAAAATGTTGTTTTCGGAGGATTGACCGCTTATCGCATATTCTCCAAGTTCCAGAACGCGATACATTCCGGGGCTTGGATGCGGTGGGCAATGCTATGTTTAGATGGCATTGCCCAATAGAAGCCTACGGGCATCTATTCACAATTCCCCTCTCAGAGGGATCCAATCGATTCCTTGCCCGCACCCCCCGCGGAGCGTGCGTCACTCAACACATGCGCAGAAGGACTTCTGGGTCATGAACCCAGAATTCCTTCTATCGCAAAGGTGAGCTCTTACTGGGAGAGAGCATTAGTAAACACTGTTATGTTTGCAATGGGTAGCAGGATGCATCTCACTCAAAATGCGATGCGTCATACATTCCGCTCATGGAGAGATTCTGACACAACCTTGAATTTGTTAGGGCCAAGCTATCCTAAACCGGACATCTGGGGGAAAGGCACCTCTGTCAAGTTAAGCTGAGTACACACTATACGATGTGTGACCCAGCCGATGGAATGATGTGTTGTAATGATACATCACATGCTGTACACACTGCACGATCTGTAGCACAGCAGATGAGACCATACGATGATTGACTGTCACGAACAAGCAATTCGGCGAACACACTATATCATGTGTACGATGCATCGTTCCAGTAAGCTTGGAATGATATATCGTACAGTGTGTACACCGCTTTAGTCTTTCACGACAGAGATGGAGTGAACCTGACTCTGGAAACTAACAGAGGAGTATCATGCCTGATCCGAACTCTGGGCCTGATTCAGCAGGCGCCAGACCCGTTCTGTCAGTGATTGACAGTCTGCTGCCATTTGTGGGCGGGGAGGGGGCGGCGATGCCCTCTGTTTCCCGAAACGGAGTCATGTCGCCGCTGTTGCGGGGGGAGGGAAGAAGCCAGGATCTCCGTCGGGTGACGGAGATTTCCTGGCCTCTTCCTGTAAACTGCGGCGGCCGGCTGCGGGACCCCATGGGTCACCGTAGGCGGCCGATGGTACGCAGATTAACCAATGCTGCGTTGGACAATGCAGTTCGGTTAAGCAATGCACAGGAGGCGTGATGCCTCCTGCTGCTGCATTCCCATATCTGCAAGGATCGCAATTGCAAAGATGCCTGCGTGCAGCACTCCAATTACGATCCTTACAGAATCAGGCCCTCTGTTTTGCAAAGATGAATGGGAAAAAATGCAGTGTTCCGATGTACGCCATTAGAGACTTACCCAGATGGACTCACATCTATGATTGCAGCTGTTGGCGCCTCTACCAAGTATTAAAACAAGAGAGGGTTTTATATTCTAAGTAACTGTGAGATGTTTGTTATTGCAGTTTAGTGTGTCTGAGAACTCTTGCATAGCTCTTGAAAATTGTGAAGTGGTCAGTGAATATTTATAACTAAATTTTTTAAAAATATATATAAAATCCTTAACATTTTGTCTAGTCATGTTTACAAGGAGCGTAAACTCTGTTATGTTACCATTTTAGAACCTTGTGAAATGTATCCTTTTAATTTCTCTGTCAACCACTAATACTTTTCTGGGATGTGTTAATGTCCTCTTGACATTTTCCATATCCGCAATTAGAAAATGAGAAGCAACCACTTCGGATCCAAGCAAAATAGTCGGCGATGCATTGTTGGCAAGTTCTGGTAACGGGGGGGGGGGGGAGAGCATTTTCCTCTTTCCCTACTGATTAATATCTGTATTTCCTGCTGGGATTCCAATTTTAAAAACATCAGAGAAATTCACCTTTTCATTTTTTTTTTTTTCCTTTAAAGGAAATTTTATAAGAAACAAAAAATAATTACTGAACTCAAATTTTGGGGACAACTATGTCAAAGGACATGTTCTACTGTATACATGTCACTACTGTGTCATGTTGTAAGATTTGGCTAATGCTGTATAGGGAACATATGTCTATACCTAGCCAGTGTCCTTTCATTTCCTCTTCCTATGTTTTGCACTATGACAGTCTACAGGCTTCCTGTGACAAAAACATTACTTTACATCTTGTAAGTACTAGTTGATGCCCTTTACGAGGTAGATGTGCTAAGTCTTGGAGAGGGATCAAGTGGATGGAGATAACAACATATTAACCAATCCGCTCCTAACTTGCTGACAGCTTGTTCACACAGCACGATGCACCAATATATCTGCAGATTATATGCGGCATCCGCTGTGCTGCACAGCCAACGCGATATGTCTGTGAACGACGTTGTTCACAGAAATATTGCTGGTACACACTGGCCGACGCGCGCACACACTTTAAACGGCCGATATGTCTGTCAGTGTGTACCCAGCATAACTGTCACTTTATAGGCTGCGTTTCAAAAATGACAATTCGGAGCTGATTGGTTGATACT